>OMMV01212452.1:0-11450 GCA_900302635.1 Chatrabus melanurus | reverse complement strand
AGTGAAAATTTAGTTTGCAATGTCTCTTCCTCCCAGGTCCTCTTTACTTGCCTCTGTAACAATGTCCACACTCAACTCCCTAGCAGCACCCAGTACAAGTAAATGGGACTTGGATATCAGCATCAGTGCAACTGTGATGGTTGTGGAGAAAAACCTGTTTTTCCCCGTGATCTCTAAGGGGAGGGGATGCCTGGAATGTGCACGCTTCTCCCCATCAATCACCCTTCCCTGACACATTTGTAAACGATCTGTGGTCCACCTCTCGACCCCAGGGAAGGGTAGGGTTTCAATCACCATTATCAGTAAAAGCAATTAAGAGATGGGATAAACAGAGCCTAGCCAAATGTGCAGAGTAAGTAGGATCTGGTAGCAAGAGGAACGTTCAAATAAGGAATGGCACCGTAAGTGTAAGTAAAGTGGACCTGGGAGGAAAATGATTAAACACCAATACAAATTATTACAACTACAACCACCACCACATAATAATAATACTAACACCAGTGCAAACTCTAAACCTGCAATTATTGGAAAAGACACAAGCCAACAAGCCACAGCCGCCATAATCACAAGAGCAATCCGAGGTTTCGGACCATCACCCCGGACCCGGTTACAAAGATCGATTTAATAACAGACCCTTCATGCTCTGAGGTGGCTGCACCACCGTGCCACACAATTCTCAGTTTTTATTCTCGGAATCCAGTCTCAGCTTCACAACAGTGCCTCCTAGTGTCCTGCAATGGTATAAGCACTAAAGTCACAGTGCTCTCAGAGACATTTCTACAGAATGCCCAAAAACTCATCAGTCGTTTCCAATGCCAGTCAAGAGAGGGCGAGATGAGGAAATAAACAAGCCACCGCTTTGAGAGGGAGTGAGGGTCAAAAATCAGCATCAGCTGTATATCCTGCTCAGGCCTAGAACAGTTTCTTTCATACTATACCACGAGGCTGGGATATTAGGAGTGCTTTGTCTCGCAGACAATACGCGATATCAGTCGTTGGCATTCAACTGAAACATCATCTCTTTATAGCCGTCATCCCTGAGCTAATGCCCTGTTCAGTAAAAATTGCACAAGTCAACAGAAGTCAGTTTGATTCTTGTTTTTATTTTTTTTATTATAGTCTCATTTTCAGAGAACCTGTGCTACCAGTGATGCCACCATCTCTTTTCAAACCAGCATTACACATTTAACAAAGCAAATGTGCTAATTTAAGGTTAAAATATAAATGCTGCCTGTTTGGTACTGCTGAACAAAATACAGAAATAATGAAAGATAAATCCAAACAGCAATTTCAGAATAAACTCTTATGAGAAAGGCAATGATTTTTTTTTTTAAATTATTGTTAATTTTTATGCATTTTAGATAAAGCGCGTCTGTTTATCAAACGGATGACCACTACATGTCATTTGATTCAATTACCCAAATCTATCATCTATATACTGAAAGATTTCACACTGTAAACCCGAATGTTCAAAATAATCAAACAGATTAAGTTCTGAAAACTCAATAATAGAAAAAAAATTCTACTAACAAATATTTTGAGTTCCTGGAACATTTTCTGTCATTTTGAGTTTATAATACTGATATTTTTTGATTAATTTGAACAAGTTTTGCGGATTAAGTAAGCATAACTTAAAGCAGCACAATGTAGTTTTTGCTTACGGGGTCCCCCTACAGCCGAGAAACGGTATTGTCTGTAACAACTGTCGTAAAATCTGTATCTCGTGCATTTCTCGTACATATGCTGGTGGTGGCCTAGCGGTTAGTGCAACCGCTTTCAGTGCGGAAGGTTCCCAGTTCAAACCCCAGCCCTGCCCATTCTCCATGTAATGTGGAGTTGCGTCGGGCTGAGCATCCGGCGTGAAACTTGTGCCAAATCTACATGCAGATCCATGTGGGATCTGCTGTGGCGACCCCGAGTTGAAATTGGGAGAAGCCGAAAGTAGATTATTTTTTTACTAAATGAAAAATTTTTTTTTTTTAATTTTAATCAATAAGTATGTGTAGCAGACAATCAAATATTTACGGTTTGAAAAACTTTTGAGTTTATAAACTTAAAAATTTTGTGGCAATTGATTGCCTCAGATTTTTTGAGTTCTGCTTACTTACTGAGGTTTACAGTGCATGTATGGAAGTTACAAAGGCTCAATCAGCTATAGTCTCAAAGTTTTTCTTCTCCAAAGAGAGGCAAGCTGACCAGAGGTGTTCACACCCCCACACATGCGAAGCAGATCCCTGTACCTGCTTAACGTGTGTATCCCACCAGTGTTACATTGAAAATAAATAAATGACAACATTATTTTTACATGCAGTCAACTTATATTGCTTGAGGCCCCATTTAGTACAGCTCACGATATCTTCCTTTGGATACGGACTCCAAAACAATGTTCCAAACTGGTTTCGAAACATTGAGGAGCACTGTTTCGTGTTAGCCGTCACTAATTTGCAGTAGTGACGAAACGTTTTAGCGCCATCCCCACCCACGTGTTGTCTATTATTTAATTTCAGGTTTGTTTTTTGTTTTTTTCTTTTACCCCTGTCCTGTCCAGCAGTTTTAGCAAGCATTTCAGTTTTACTTTCCCCATTCTGTTGCATATTTTGGCCCAAATTCACCCACACAGAGAGCATCAGGTTTCTCCCCAAAGTTTGCTCGCTTGTTAGCTTGGCTGAGCTATATATAAACTCCAGAGCGGACACAGTCATCCGCTGAACCAGCCAGTAATGAGTCGCTCGGGCTGCCATCTTGTTAAAGGCATTGAATAACGTTGCACAACATAAACAAAGCAAACCCTTACGCCACAAAAGTTTCTGGAGAGGAACAGTCGGTGATCTAGCCTACTGGCTAACTACTGGATGCCTCAGATTCAGATTCATCATATGCCTGGATGATACCAGAGGAGACTACAAATTTGAAGCGATCATAGCGATAAATATTCAATTTCAGTGCATAAGAACACAGTTATCGAAATCACTTCCCTAATGGAGACTTATTCAAAGAGAAGGCTCCTTAAATCCATTTACAATAATCAATTTGCACCCAAAAACACCAAGGCAATTCCTCACACAAGATGGCACACAAAAATATCATGGAAATGAGCTTGATACCCTCTCTAGTCTTTTCTTTCCATCTCTATGGGTGGCGCACCTAACGTTTCTGCCTGAGTTGCTAGCTTGTTAGCTGGGTGGAGAGGCGTAACGAACACATGATGTGTCCAGTGTTCAGGAGGCAGACAAGCTATCTGTGAATTTCAACCAGCATCCGCCAACCATCCAGCAGGTGGCAGAGACGTCTACGGAATATTACACAGCAAAAGCACATTTGCTCTTCCAGTCGATCTGGTGGATCAAAGATCACCAGATGCAACAGGGTTTGTCCACACTATATGTTCTTTTAATGCGGCGAATTACAAGATGATAGCCTTTATTGTTTTTGAGTTATTGTCGACAAAGCCTTGCCGGGAAGCAGTAACTCACTCACCCACTCATCTACATTTTTGCTCTCCAAGGAAAAAATGAGGGGAATAATACATTAATAATAAGGTAGCCACTTCCTTTTTTGAAGGTCATTTACTTCCAAATAAATAGATGTGATCGTTGCTCAAACAAATCTCTCACCTCCTATAAAGAATCTAATGAAATAGATCAGTTAAGCGGACCTTTGGGGTCACTGCACAAAGTATTTCTTGTAAATAATGCATGAAATACCAAATCTCTTGAGAAATATAATTTCACAGGAAGATCTCGGCACCCTCTGATTGTTTTTTTCCCCCTCCCACAGTTTCCCAAATTGAAGCCAAATCTGCAGGAGCAGAACTTAAACCCAGCAGCTTCCTAAAACCAAACCTTACGCCGTCGCTACACCGGTGTCTCCAACCTTTCCTTTACTCCAGCATTTTCTTTATCTGTTACAGTGAAAACAACCCATTTCCTGTTGACAGCAAGGGAACAGACAGAGGGCACACCAAGCACAAAGAAGAAAAAGCTGACTCGGTTTATCGCTTTGCCCTTCTGCAGGCGTAAGTGCAACTGGACACGACTGCAGGAGTGCACGGTTCTGTCCAGACGGACAACGTTGACTCCAGGCTGCGCAGCTGCCACATTTCACACTTCACCGTCTCGTTGGCCATGCATCCACGTTTTGTCGGCTATTTTTAGTGCCTTTTATTTCTGGATTTCGCGATGCACCGCGTAGGACATTTCCCCCAGAAGCCGTTTTACTTTCTTGGCCTCCGTCACCAAAAGACCTGTTGTAATGTAATTACGAAGCCATTACTTGTTTGTCCACTGTAAAATATTCAGCAGCTTTAAGCCTCGCAGAAATGACTTTCAGCACTTCATCACATTAACGCCCTTATTAAAGCAGAGAAAGCAGAGCCGAGGCAATAAAAGAAGCGTTTGCTTGGCCGTTTCCTTTTCAGAAGAAAGCTGGGAAAAAATGACACTTTGTCCACCGAGTGTGACTGCTGATGGAGCTTCCAAGTATGTACGCACAGTTAGGGATGGACGTGATAAGATTTTATGGATATCGATGTCATTATTGATTCTGCTCATCAGTCCGATTCTTTATCAGCAACAATGAAGAATTTGATGTTCTGACGCAGTTTTTGCAGCATTTAACCGTCAGGAAAAAGATGCCGGCATTCAGAGCCAGCCCGTCGCATAGGAGGTATAGACAAATGTTAGGGGCGACAACAACTCATAGGGGGCGCCCTACGTAAGAGGAGAATTTTTATTTTTATTTTTACTAACGCTATTTTGATACAATTACTGGAGTATTAAATGGTTAATATTACTAATACCTTATTGTGAACTACTGCTACTGGCACGAAGCAAACCGTTTCCCTCCTGCAATTTTAATTTAAAAAATGGGCCCACGTTATTTTCGTTGATCACATTCCAGCAGGAGAGGTGTTGTGTTAAAGAGAGCAGTGTTTGTGTGGGTTCCCTCCTGGTGCTCCGGCTTCCTCCCACTTCCAAAGACATGCAGGTTAAGTGAACTGTTGACTCTAAATTGACCGTAGGTGTGAGTGAGAGTGTGAATGCGTTTGTCTGTCTGTATGTGGCCTTGCGATGGACTGGCGGCCTGTCCAGGGTGTACCTCGCCTCTCGCCCTATGACTGCTGGGATAGGCTCCAGATGCCTGCCCCCCCCGTGACCCTTAGTTGGAATAAGCGGGTTAAGAAAGTGGATGGATGGATGTTTGTTTCTAAAATAAAGAAAACATCAAAGACATAAGCTATGCAGTTTCTGTGTAAGTGTATGAACACAGTAATTGGTGGTTAATTAGCTGTGATGTTAGGGCACCAGATAAAAATCTTGCCTGGGGCACCAAATCTGCTGGCATTGATGATGTCTGAGGCATACGATTCTGATGGATTGAAACTTTTTTCTTGATTTATCGATTCACTGTTTAGTCCATAAAAAGTAAGTTCTTTCGGCTTCTCCCAATTTCAACTCGGGGTCGCCACAGCAGATCCGATATGGATGTGCATGCTGATTTGCCACAAGTTTTACACCAGATGCTCTTCCTGACGCAACTCCATATTATATGGAGAATGGGCAGGGGTGGCCTTGAACCGGGAACCTTCTGCTGTGAAAGCAATCGCACTTAGCCGCTTGGCCACCACGCATAAAATGTCAGAAAATGGTGAAAAATGCCCATCAGTGTTTCCTAAAGCCCAGCATGATGTCCTCAAATGCCTTATTTTGTCCGCAACCCAGCGATATTCAGTTTACTGTCAGAGAGCAGTGTAGAAACCAGAAAATATTCACATTTACAAAGCTGAAATCAGGGAATGTGGACTTTAAAAAAATAGTCACAATGATTAATAATAAAAATTAAAATAAAATAAATCCATAAATAAATAAATAAAGTGGCCTATTAAAAAACCCGACCTTTTCAGATTAAGAAAAACTTGATTATTTTGTAATTTTACAGCCCAATGCATGATGCTGCATATTAAGACAAACAAACAAACAAACAAAAAACCAGGAGATAATAATCAATTATATAATGAATTGATCACTTAAAAGATATTCAGCTGTAAACGTGAAGGGTATTTACACACAAGATACTTATTTTGTTTAGGTTTTAGTGCTTTATCAGAAATTATTTGCCACTAAGAAGCTTCTTATTTTTGCAGCATTTGTGCATTTGGGGGAAAAGAAAAAACCCAAAGACAACATTTTTCCGCATGTGTACAGGTTATCCTAATGCAAGCAAAACAGCATTACTGTACTCCTGGCTGCTTCTGTGGAGCCTTTTTATCTTCCTTTGAATATGAAAATCAGGACATCCAGCCCCGATTCCATCATTATAAAACACCTCCCTATAGTCTGACTGAGGATAAAGCTGGGCGACTCACCAAAGTCGCCACCATGTCGAGGTCAAGTTTGTTTTGGACGAAGTATCGCAGCGTGTGTAAAACAACTGCTGATCGCTGCCATCATGGAAGTGTGTCACTGTAAAGTCATTGCCATGTAAAAGCAGAAGTACCGGTAATGTCCAGAAAAAAAAAGGACACAAAATGTTGTGATTCTGTTCTACGAAGCACGGACATGTCTTTGTAGTTCCCTTAAAATCGGAGAGCCAAATGGTCCTCAGCAGCTCATTAACTCGTTTTAATGCTTCACAGAGCTCACCGTGTTGAGTAAAACACCGTGTGAACTGTGAATGAGAACGCCGCGTGAATCACTTAAAATTTATGTGTGCCGCAAACTGTACTGAGTAGCGCCGCAGAAGTATGATGGAAATAATTTAAAGGAAAGAAGCATTAAAAACAGGGTTTGTTTTTTTTTAAAGTTTCGTTTTAACGTTAAGGTAGCAGATTTGAAAAGAAAATATTTTCATTCAAGTCTTGCTCAAAATAAGGTAATTATTAATGTGGTCATATGGGACAAAATGTGTGTTTAATTAACCTTTAACAGTGAATATGTAGAGGTTTCGTGTTAAACATCCTAAAAGTCCCATGATTGTAGGATTGTAGGAAAAAAAAACGAGCAAAAGTATCCTAAAATAGCCAAATTTCATCTCAAAATTTTAAAAGCTGCAACCCCATAATACTCAAGCATTAAGCGTATTACCCTTATAGGGCTTAAACCATAATATAATGCCAATAATGATCAGACAGTTGCAGAAATAAATCAGCATAAATCCAATTGTGAAATCTGCTGCACCTGTGATCGGCACAGACCAAAGCCGTTTTAAAAGTTACCCGAACAGTTAGTGGGTTCACTGAATGTACCGTGTCATCCAGTCATCGGACACTTTACACTTCAGCAAACAAACCCCTCCACCAGGTGTTGGAATAAAATCCCTAAAACACCACATTCATAATCAAGTTCAATGTTCTAGTACATTTTTTGTTCTTACTGTCCACAATTTATTATAATCTGTCCATGCATTCGAAAATAGACCATGCAGCATTCAATCTTTTGGTGTAGATTTTGCTCGTTACACCTGCGCACTGTAGCGCATGCGGGGGTAATAGTTTTCTTCCTGCAAGTTTGCCCGTGCGTGAGAAAAATAACGTGAAAAGTTTTGATCCGATTTGGACCTAAAGGCGCAGTCGCGCCTAGATGTTTTTGGCCAACGTAGACGAACGTATTTGCAAAGTCAGTGTCCGCTAGCCGCCGCTGGTCTCCGCCGTCCTCTGCCGATGAACGTCGACCGCGTCCCAAAATTTTCCATCATGTTTAAAATTCCTCGGCGTTTGCCGACGTACCTCTGGAGATCATTAGAGAAAGTTCATCTCCGTTACGACTAAGTTAGCCTCCGCTAGCCGAAGTTACTGGTGCGATCGTCTACGCTGGCTAACATTTGGGCGCTGCTTCGCCCGGCCTGCTCAGAGTCACTGGACAGCGGCGTGTCGAACCCCTCTCCCGCACGTTGCCATGTTGGCAAAAGTCCTGCTTGTTCTAATGGAGCGCTGGCTAATGCCCGCCTCCGCTAGCACTATGTTGTGGAACGCCGTGCTGCGTTAGAGGTTCGCTATCAAACTCCGGTAACGTGAGCTTTGCTGACATTTGGCCAACTTTCTCGACTTTGCCCTGCGTTCACCACACGCTGGGGTAAACGCCATAATGTGACTGCGCCTTAAGTTAGCGGAATGAGGGTTAGCCAAGGACAAATTGATTTGATTTTGAGAAAAAAAAAAGGTTAAAAGTCAAGGTAACAAGCAATGGTCAAAATTTTGGCCCAATGCCACGAGATATGTAGAATTGCTATTTTGAGAAATTGGTTAAAGATACACCTAGGAAGTCACCACCTTTGTGTTGGTCATGTAATCTTTGACCTTGGGTGACCTTGAAGGTTACAACTCAAACTCAAAGTCTTAACTGATGGAAGATCTATGTGGGAGCTGTGGAGGTCCGGAGTGTGCTGAGGACTTGTGGAAGCGTCATGTGGACGCGGTCTGGGATGGTGATTCTTCTCTGACTGATCAGGCGTTGATTGCCGATTTGCCAATTGTAGTCCATTTACTGAGACTCTGCTCTTCGGCATTTCAATGTCTTATGAGCCACCCGTCGTTGCGACCACTGGACTCTATATGTATATGGTTGCTTAGCTGCAACGTTTCTGTCTCTGCGTGTTTGACAATTCTTTGTTGTGCTTTATTTGTTACTTTGTTATAGTTAGTATGGCCAAAGCAGATGGTCACCCAACTGAGTCTGCTCTGCTTGAGCTTTCTTCCTGTAATCAGGGGGTGGGTAAGGTCAGACCTTACTTGTGTGAAGTGCCTTGGGGTGACTTATGTTGCGATTTGGTGCTGTATACATAAATTGAATTAAATTAACTGTTTAACTCTTGATCACAAGGCCGCACAGAACCATATATTATGGTATCACTGAATCGCAACAAATGAGTTTGCATGAATCTGTGTCAAACATGCGAGACGTGGATGTTTCACTCTCTGAGTGCCCCTTCTTGTTTCTTTTATTATTAGGGCATGTGCTTTCATGTCCACCTCCTTTGGTTTTTAAGGCTTTTCCACAGTCCAGCAAATAAATGAAGGCCATTCATCATGCATTAAGCTTTCCACTGCAGAACATACTTCTGTCATTACTGAGAACTACACGATCTGTATTCATCAGCAAATAATGAAGGAAGAACTGCGTCTTGCTAAGCAGATGTAACGAGTCAGCCTGGTTCTCCGTAGTGGTTTGCCTCTCAGGGTGCCGTCGAGTTACGTCTCCCTAAGGAGTTACTGGTGTGTGACCCCAACGGGCTGTCCGCCTCTGTATGGGGAGCAAAGAAGAGGCGAGCAGCCCCTCCCCGCTTCAAAATCGTTCAGGCTCTCCTCCTTCCTTCATGTACTGTCATTTCTCATCATCTGCTCTGACATATGGCCACCCATTCCAGTCAATATCTTATTTAAGCAAATGTCAAGGATTTTGAAATGCACCAGCTGAGGAACTGGACCTTTAAGAACTGATACACTGACTCTGTCACTCATCACTTTTGCTGTCAAGCCGGGAGCACTCTCTTTTCTGACAAGTCTTTGGACGATGCTTCATCTGTCTTGGCTGTATTTAGCCTCACTGTGCCAGGAAGAAATCTGAACTCTAAAGTTGGACTTCAGACTGAAATTTGAAGCCAACTTCACTCGTGTCCAACTCCCACCCACAATAGTGGGATCAGAACGGATTCGGTTTGAGAAAAGTGCGCCTAATCTACCTGAGCATAAGGAGGTGGTAGCCTGAAGATTAGAGAAGCGCCGTTCGTAAATGCGCTTGAACTCTTATCGAGTGTGCATGTTTCAGCGCAAATGTCTGTGGTTCACACAACAGATTCACATTTTCGACTGTATTTCCATGACACTTAACTTTTGCCTTCACGTCAAAATGACTTTATGGCGATGTCCATCCATGAGGTAAAATGATCAGCAGGCGTTTGAGGCACGCACATGTGTGCGCAGTGCAGCAGAACAGAGAGAAGCGGAGCCGGGACCCTTCATGTTTCACATGTTAATATAAACGCCACACTGAGACATTGATCTTTCTTCACCAAACATTTGACAGTATCCGATGGGGGGGGGGCACACCACAGTGCAAGAAAATGATTTATTTGTTTAAATCGAACCCTTTCATGATTCTATAAGTGCACGGGCTGACATCATGATTACGACTGCCATGTGAATAATTGTGCAGCCCGATAAATGATACATCAAAGCACAAAAGTCCAATTATTGCATTTTTGCTCAAATACTCAGGGAAAGAACAAACAACTTACAGTAAAGCGAAAGCCACCAAACCGGAACACTTCCAACGATTTCGTGCGCCACATTACATTATGGGCAACATTATGGCAAATCACTTAATGCAGGGAACTGCAAAACTATATATATATATATATATATATATATATATATATATATATATATTTTAAACTATATAATCAGAATGTAAAACTAAAGGCGCAATCACAGTATAACATTTACCCCAGCGTGTGGTGAACGCAGGGCAAAGTCAAGAAAATTGGCCAAACGTCAGCAAAACTCACGTTACCGGAGTTTGGTAGTGAACCTCTAACGCAGCATGGCGTTCTACAACATGGTGCTAGCGGAAGCTGGCGGTAGCCAGCGCTCCATTAGAACAAGCTGGACATTTCCCAACATGGCAATGTGTGGGAGAGGGGTCCGACACACTGCTGACCAGTGATTCTGAGCAGCACCCAAACGTTAGCCAGCGTAGACGATCGCACCAGTAACTTCGGCTAGTGGAGGCTAGCGGATGCTAACGGAGGGAACTTGGTCGTAGCTGAGATTCATCTTCTCCGTCTCCGACGTAGCCAGAGGTACATCGACAAACGCGGAGAAATTTTAAACATGTTGAAAAGTTTTGGACGCGGTCAATGTTCATCGGTGGAGGACGGCGGAGCCCAGCGGATGCTAATGGAGGCTAGTGGACACCGTTGTTTGCAAACACGTTTGTCTACATTGGCCAAAACGTCTAGGTAAGACTGCGCCTTAACTGAGTCCATAACTGAAACTAAATCAAAGCAAACTGAAGAGAAACTGACAGTTCATTAAAATTCTTAACCTTCACCTCAAAGAAGGCGTGCGTTCCTTAAATGAGGGATAAGAGAACTGTAACAGGCTCGTATATGTAAAGAACTCAAAAACTTTTTATGGGCATATTTTCAGTTGTGGGGTCTGTTGAGAATTAACATTTTCCAGACACATATTATATTATCTATCAGTTTAGTTTTGCAATCATTAGGGTAGTTTTATAGCGATTGATTCGCTGAAGCAGGAGGAGAAAGTGGAATAGGACTATTCTAAATATTGACAAAGTCATGGTTGTTTGAAGGTCCAAAATATGCACTCTTCTGGGTCTCATTCATGAAAAATTAACTTTGATTCAAAAGATTTTTTTTCATGGTTTAACAAAACCATTCGAGTTTGATACATTTACAGAGCAATTTTGCATTCCTGTGCAGATAGAAGACTA
>OMMV01212436.1:0-15641 GCA_900302635.1 Chatrabus melanurus | reverse complement strand
AGCACTATAAAATCAGTCTATATCCACCATAAATTCAGGTCTTTCATGCTCACATTCGTCAACAGACAGCTTCGAAAGACTCCAACCATCAACTATACAGGTATTTATGGCGTTCTTTCACACAGAGAAAGGCATGATTTCAGATGTTTACCTGCTGGGGCATAGTTTTGCATCAGAACTCGCTGATCATCTTCAAGGCCTACATGTCATCCCAGGGACGTATCATGTGAGCTCAAGCTATCAAACTTGGTCAAGAGGCCGTGCGTTAACACGGACTTATGGTCTAGTTGACAATAATGATCTACTTGTCAAAACATGCTGGATGTTAGGGTAGATTTCAGAAACTACTCATCCATTTCAGTTCATTTTTTTGCAGTTGTCATAGTATTATTATCATATTACTGCCAGGACCAACAACTTCATGTGCAATACAGGAGACTATTTCCAATTCACCAAATGTACAGCCTCATTGGCCAAAAACAAAACTGTGTCATTGCCAACAAGAAAGCAGGAGAAGAGAGCGAATAATCCTACAAATCACAGCAGTTATGTTTCAGGGGAGACCAATATGGTGATTGACGGCAGGCTACTTTTCTGGAGCTTTCTGTAATCGATTAGTAAGTCTGACATCCACAAAAATGTCATATTGTAAACAAACCAAACCATCGTACAAAATAGAGAGTTAGACCACCTCTTTTGGTTGGATCAAAAATGATCTGTTAGGTCTGGTCTGTAGTATGTAGCAGCTTTAATACCTCACGGACCAAACCAAAAAGTCTGAAAGCTTGCAAGAAAAGACTGGTTTGAAAGGACCCTCAGTTTTTAATTGCTCCAATTTAGCATTTTTCCTGAAAATGACTTTTAGCCCCACTGAAATGGTCCCTCCTTGCATCTCAGTAACAGGCCACCAAAACCTTTTCCACTGGAACAGAATGTAAAGAATCACAGTTGAATGCCTACCTTTCAACCTACGGTGATGTAGTGCAGAAGGGGAATGGTTTTGTATTTTAGGAATAACATGACACCAAAATGAAGACTATACAACCAGTCCAAAAGTCTTCTTGGTGGGCGGCTTGCAACATAGCAAGTCATGCAACGTAGGAAAAAAAAAACTGCAGAGCGCAACTGAAGTAGGAATGAAGAACAGCTGCGTGTTATGGGCTTTTCTATGAAGGCTACTGCTGTAAAATTACTGAACCATTTCCACTTCTCTACACCTGCATCCCTAAAGCCTCATCAGCCCATCTCACCATCTCGCTCAGTGCCAAGTAAGGCGTGACTCATGCGGGCGCAATGCTCTAAGTTGCTCCTCAGGGCCACAGCTGCTGTTGAAGGTACAGGGGAAACTATTTGTGCAACTTTTTCATGTGGTTTTTCTCTCTGTGAAAAAAGCAATGCAACTAGAAGGAATTGCTCTGTAATCTAAAATGCATTCTGTTTGGTTTGGTGTACAATATCATCTTTTAACACAGATTAAAAAACATGATAAAGTGGCAGATCTAAACTTGCCAAAGACCCCACAAACATTCTTATCCAAAATATCTTTGTTGGCTCTCGTACATGCAGGATTATTTTGCTCGGGTTTCTAAGAAAACAAAGCATCATGAAGAGCATGGGAAGCTCAAAAAAAGTGTAACTACAGTTTAACAGAGCAGGCAGGCCAAGAAAACAAAGACACTAAGGGTGTACTACTCATACTAAGAACTCTGGCCCGCGCCCGAGTGCGTTACGCCAACTTAGGTAACGTAAGTCCAGTTTGTTTGAGGAGTGTAACTTGCAGAGGTGGTCTGGTGCGAACTCCAGCTGGGCTCGGCCACGGCCGCATGTAGTATGATCACAAACAACACCGGAGCACTGAACTCGGATGTCACATCACCGACGCGACTGTTCAATTTAACAATTGAAGCATGGGAGCGGCGCCACCGAGCATCCTTTACTAACGTCACAACCACGGACTTCCAGTGCCCCACCTGTGCCAGACTCTGCGCCTCCAGACTGGGACTGCAGAGCCACATGCAAAGTCACAGATGAATCACGCAACACCAAGTCTTCTTCGGACACGAAGGACAACCAACACTTTACTTATCAGCGTTTGGAAAACACACTGTGTGTCTTTGGATCACCTACTTTGTCACGCGCATAACGCGCAATGCAAAGACCATGGCTGCATTCAGATAAAAAAATAAAATCCAAAGCCATTGGGATGAGAAACATTTGTTTTGTGGCTGTTTGAGAGGTGTTCAGACCACCTGCTCAGCATTGGGCCCAAGAAGAGTGCTCCAATGTGCAGACCTCAAACAGCCAAATTGTTTTTTTTTTAAAGTGAAACCGACAGAAAACTTGAAGCTACAGGAGAGAAAATGACTATTGAGACAAATCCATTCTTTCAGAGCTAAGAAAGAAAAAGGTGCAGAAGCCTGGTCATTTTTTGTCTCTTTTCTTTTCTTTTTTTTTGAGGAATGACAAATGTTCATTGAGTAGTCACTCACATCTCTGTTATTTATATTGAGCTTTCTTATCCCATGCTATTCAGTCATAATAAATATGGCATTACTCCACCTCCTTATATAAAATTAATCTCATCTGAATAGGGCTAAACTCGGTAATCTTTCAATAATTTACTCCATTATTGTGGTGTGTGGAAGAGTGCTCTTTCTCAAAACAAAATTCATTTTGTGTTAGCGTAGACATGCTTGGGCCCTGATGGAGTGTAGTGTGAGTGCAGGCCAGCGAGGGAGTGGAGAGGGGGGAAAGTCATGCTCGGGCACAGTCCAAGGTACCTGGGCCTAGTGTGTGTGTGTGTCCTAAGAGGCACAAGCGACTGACCACAGACTGGGTCAGGAGTTCTGTGAAATAGCCGTCCTCCTAACAGCCAATTAAAAGTTAAATAAAAAGAAAGAAGCAAAAAAACACCAATGCTGAGACCGACTTTGAAAGGGGAGTGATGTTCGATAATATATTGTTACCTATGTATGTATGTAATGCAGATTCTGCTGCATGTCAAGTTAACTGCAAGCTGTCGCAAACTTCCAGTCGGAAATTCTAGGAGAGGAGGTTTCTGGAAAACATGAGCTTGTGTGCCAAGTGCCCCAGAAAAACTGACCACAAAAGTGTGACATTGTAAGCTATTTTATTTGGTTCTCTCTTTGCAAAATGCTGTGTGTTGATGTAAGTTCCAACTGGTCAATAGCAATGTATGTTTAGGACTTTTATTGTGAAAGGACAGAGCGAAAGGAGTGCATCTTTTCTTTGCATTGTATTTTACTGTGAAAGAAGCATGACTTCCTCGTAGACCAGAGCTGTCCTGAAGATGAGTGATGAACTGGAGAAAACGAACAAAATTGTGAAGATATAGTAGAAAAAATTAAATCAACATCAGTTTTATGGAATTATTTTGGTTACATAAGCTGTTGATCAAAAACAGGTAGTTGTTGAGAGTGCCTTGCAGAGTATAAAGTTGTTTTCAGCTTTTTAAAAAATGGCATTTTATTTTCTACAAAGATGCATTCCCCCTTCAATCCAATTTATTAAACATAAGTCGCCGCAAGGCGCTAATCAGGAGTAAGGTTAAAACTTTACCCACGCCCCGAGCAAGCACACGCAGTGGTAAGTGAAAACTCCCTCAGGTGTTTTTTGATTATAGGAAGAAACCTCAAGCAGACCAGACTCAGTGGGGTGACCATCTGCTAAGGCCATACTAACAAAAACAAAATAAAACAAAAGCACAACAAGGAATTGTAAAACATTTGGAGATAGAAATAGAAATGTTACAGCTAAGCAACAATATACAGCTTTGGAAATTATTAGCCCACTTTGCTGACTTATAAAAAAGGTACCTTATTCAAAAATTAAGACACGTTCAGCAAACATACTTTGTATTTGTGTAAATGTATGTCAACTATGTCAGAAAATAACAAGAAGTATATCTCATCAACATATTTAATATCACAACAAGCTCATATTCAACCAATAACAAACGCAACCATGTTCAACAGTCACAGAACAGGAAACATTAGTGAAGAATTGGTGACCAAAAATAATCCAAATCATCATGAATCAATGCCCAGATACAAATTGTCCATCATTAACACTAGTATGATTTGGCATTTAAAATTAAATTAAGCTGCTTTATTTTAGCACTTTTGTGAGGGTGGGTCATTTTTGACCCTGAGGATAAGGGGAGTATACAGAATGTTAAGACGTCAGGAGGGTTAAAGCTGAATTGCCTGGAATCAAATGCTAAATTGGTTAGAAAATCTCAAACATATCGCATGAACTCATTTTATGCCTGTGACAGGGAAAAAAAAAAAATCTGCAGTGGATTTATCACAATGTACGTTTTGGTCAAATAAGCCCAAAAAGACGAGCCCGCCAAATAACATTGGTGAGCTAATATTTTTTTCCAAAGCTGTACATATTGAGTCCAGTTATTACAATGACGGATGGCTCAAAAGACAACCAAGAGGTAAAGAACAGAGTCCCAGTTAAATGCACTATATTTGGTGAGTCAGTCAGTTTTTTGTTTTTTATCACATCATGGTCCGTTAATCCAAAGGAACACTCCAGATCTCAAACAGCTCCCACATAGACCCCACACGTTTCAGTCCTGGAATGAATTTCCGATGGACAGATGGATGGATGGATTCAAAATAAGCCTAATCATTCACAAAAGAGTCAATCTTTCCAAATAGAGCTGTTCAAGTTATCTAGTGAAAATTCTTGTATTTTTTCACATCACAATATAAATCACAGAACAAAAACATCACAATGTCAGTTTATTCCAATATCGTGCAGCTATACTCTAATCTTTGTGATACCAAACTTTACACCGTTGATCAAAAACGCAGTGGAAGTGCCGCCTGTTGCCACAGAACTCCTGGGCCTAAAGAAGGTCCCGGTCCGGCCCTGTTGACAGGTTAAATGACATGAGTGCAGAGTATTTTAATGTAACTACTTAGTAGATGTTGGGAAACATCGTGAAAGCAGATCAAGCACAGGATAAGGAGGAAGGAATGATGGCAGATACAAATCTATAGCAGTTTGAGCACGTTGGTTGAAAGTAGCACGGGTATTAGTGGATAGCGGCAAAACCACATAATGTGTTTGGAGTTTTATCACTGCTCAGCCACAGATGTCCGTCCCGCTCCACTTACCCATCACTGAGCATTATCTCCCTGTCAAACCATGCCATTACCAGGCCTTATCTCTGACAGCGGAGAGACACTAACACACTAAATCATGGTTAGACCCAGATGTGTTCATCTCCGACTCCAACAAGTAAAGATCAGACCACTGGCACTGTGACCGCAATGCCACAAGTGGAGCTCACAGGAAATATCTACTGCTTTATCGCTTTATATCCGCGAAGCTCATATTTAGATATCCTGATTTGTATACTTACTTGCCTGTCTTTTTTTTTTTTTTAAACCACAGTAAAGCAGAAGGATTAAGGATTGAGACAAAACGCAAGAAGGGAAACAGGAATCAATGCATGTGTTCAATCAGTGACAAACTGCTAATTTATTAAGCAACAACACATCAGATCAAATCAAGGCGACCTCGAGTCCAGCTCAATATCCACTCCCCCGCCTCACCCTTACAATACTGCGGGGGGTAATTAAAGATGGATAGTTGGGGCCAAGAAATCCAACAGTATAGATGCCAAAGTTTTGAAAAAGGAATAAATTCCAGAGCTTGCTGGCTCCAAAACACATGCACTGTCTTTTGTTCTGGGCTCCAGCTCTTTTTTCACCTGCTGCACACTCATTACAGGGAGCTTTACCTGTCAGACAGCATATCCCTTCCAAACTTGATTATTTAAAGTATTTTAGAAGAGCCTAAGAAAAGCTTTGAGAACATAAAAGTACCCTGTTAGTGTCAGGTAACGTTTTTGGACCTTGACATTGATAAAAAGAAGATGTGAAATTTCAGCTGCAGTTTGCCTGAAGGCACATGGGAGACTTGAGCTTGGCTTCCTTCACTAGTCTCCTTCTTGCAGGGTTGCTCAGTTTTTTTGAGAACTGCCTATCTTAAACAGTATAACAGTACCATACTGTTGGTATTTCATAATGATTGATGTAAATGAAGTTCACTGACATATTCATGGACTTGAAAATATTCATGTATCCATCCCCTGACTTGTCTAAAGAAAGCAGGCAGTAAAAGTGATCATTTAAGCCTAGTCCACATTGCTACATTTTCACATTTTATCTGTTTTGGCCTTTCATCCACACTAATCTGCTGTTTTCCCTACCCCAAAACGGAGCTCTTCGAAAACTCCCTTCAAAGTGTATCAATCCGAATCAGGCGGATACGTTTCTGTGTGTGGATTGTGAAACCGTGTGTTTTGGTAAACAGTGCAGTAACACTAACTGCCAGTAGGGGGAAGCAGTAATATGTGTCGTCACTGTGAAGTAACACAGAAGAAGACTTACAAACTAGCCTGAGACCAGCATGTGGTGGTTATTTTCCATTTTCCAGCGTATTTGGACTTAAATATCACTCTTTACAACTTACAAGAACTATTTTATGGACAAGACATCGCCTACTTCATGCAGTGCTTCTGTTCAACGGACCACTGGTGAGGTGGACGCATTATTAATCGGAGAGAAGAAAAAAAAAAAAAGAAGCTATTCTGGATGCGGCCTGAAATGAAGTGAGTGATTTCTGAAAATATAACTTTATTATAATATCCGAGAGTTCCTGCTACAACTAATGAAGCTATGATTTCTGAAAAATATAACCGTGGAGTGACCAGGAGCTTCTCATTGAAGAGCAAAGCACACAGAAGAATACTGGGATGACATTCTGATGAAGGAAGACTTTTAAAAAAAGCGCATGTTTTATCACCGTAAATAATTTCTAGTATAATTCCACAAATGTGCACACAATGCATGACGTTTCCACAGACAAAGGCTGGCATTACAGACCTCGTTAAATCAAACAGGACAGTGAGAAATGAGCTAAACTCCAAATCTACATTACTGTGCAAAAGTCTTAATCTCCCACAATGTTTTTTTTATTATTAATTTTTAAATATGTGTTTCCATTACTGTCACACAAGAACATATATGAAATGAACAAATGGCAATTTAATGAAATTAAACTTGACATGTCTGTATTATAAACCCTTTTTTGGGTTGATCTTATATATTATTATATTCTAATATTTTGAGTTTTTGGAGCTGTAGGCCATAATTATCAAAATTAAAATAAAAAAATACTTGATATATTTTAGTTTATATGTAATGAGTCACGTCTAGAATATATAAAATTTTCACTTTCTGAAATATTTGACAAAAAACATTGAACTTTTTCATGATATTCTAATCTTTGAGATACACCTGTATATTTGTCTATAATTTTCTCCACATTAACAACATAATATGAACTGTCAATTCCTATTGCAACACAGCATTGGCCATATCCTGAAAACAACGAAGGAATATTGTTGAAAAAGGGTAAACATTAGAAGAAAACACAATGGTTTCATGTACTTTATGTATTTTCATATTTTGCACAGCACCTTAATATAATGGGCAGTAAGGTGCATTGACACATGTAGAGGAATGTAACATTTCTCCACATGTTTTTATTTTTGACATAAAAGCTTTTTTGATTGAACCTTGGTGGCCTCATTAGCGCAAATATTAATTTTTTCCAAATTTCCATATCAAGCATCAATCCTGTGGCTACAATCGACCCCTCCTTCTCTGTCTTTCTCAGTCAATCCTTTGTTGCACTCCTTGGTTCTTGCAACTTCTTTTCACCAGTCAGGTTCAGTACTGTGGCGTCTTCCTTGCATGTTTCTGTGCTGTCAACACTTTCTAAAGATAACACCTGCGCTTCACCCCCCCCAACCCAAGCGACCTCCACCTCTCAGCGGATGTGCACAACAACTCTCCGGTGACAGAGGTTGGTAAAATTAACCTTTAAACAAGGTTAAATTCTAAATTAATTTCTAAAACTATAAACCTGACCACAAGTCCAGTTTGGGTGAGGCACTGGGTGCTGACAAAGACAAAATCATTAAAATGCCGCAAAGGCCACAGACGCGCTTATATCAGCAGACAGACACTGTTATGCAGTTCACATCAATGGATTCGCCTTCTATTGGCAACAGGAAACCTCATTAACTCACACGCACTAACACACACTCACTCACTCTCAGATATTAGAGATCTGTTATCCAAAATTGGCAACTCTGTAAGATTTATCTTTCTGTTAGCAGCAGAGCAGAGAAATGCAAAGACAAGTTGTCTGTCACAAGCATCCATTCATCCATCCGTTGTTTAAAAGCGATTATCCTTTTGAGGAGACTTGGAACATTTTGCAGAGTATGTTTGAGAAAACTTGAGGCACACGGCTGGATACGTAAACCAGGTCAGGTAAGGTCTGGGAGTATGCGCCGGTGCCACACCACTACACTGCGGAACTGCCTGGCGTCCCGATGGCAACCACCCAGGCAGACACCCGCTCTATCCCCACTTCTTGAAAGTAATCTATCTGCTGCAGCCAGGTGAAATGTGGGCGTCCCCTTGGCCTTTTCCAGTTCCTGGGGTCCTCAACACTGAGGCACCTGTTTGCTGGATCATGCTCACTGAAATGCACCGCATGGCCAAACTGACAACTAATGCTTGGACTTTAACAGAAAAGACCTTCAAATTTCAAGATTTGCTGACTTGAACAATGAATTGAGTCTATCCCAGACACAGTCTATCCCAGAATTTCTGTAAAATTCATGTATTTTTGGAATTGCCATGACTTGTTAAGTTTCTCTCTAATAGACCTGTTTTGCATATTTTGCACAACACATTTGGTATGAAATTGATGGATTTGAAATGGGGTATGCATTTAGTGTCACTTTGCATTTAAATTACCTGGTCTGTATTTCTCAAGATGCATGAGATGTGATAATTATCAAAATATTGACCGAAAACTGGGATTTTAATGAATGTATATGGGTATTCAAATGAGATAATTGAAATAAATCTTTTGAATAATAATTGGACATTTATTAGCTCTAGTTGACACCAATTTCATTAAGATATCCAAAAAAATTGTTTGGGATAGACTCAATTCATTGTTCTAGTCCACCATGGAAATGGTCACTTTTGACACAGTGCAAATGAGTTTTTCTTGGGAACATCTTTTTTTCATTTCAGATGGTCCCAATGAACAATTTGGTACCCATGAAAATTTGTCCTGGGGGGGGGGTGCATGGTAAACCTCACTGGCTCCCGTCCTATATGCTCTCCTGTGCACCAGGCATCCTGCTTTTTCTGTGACAGATCAATTTAAAAAGTCAGCGAGACAGAATGCTTGTGTTGTGTTATAATTTAATCTATTTTAATTTAACTTAATTTTATAACATTTCATTTAACTGTCTGTGCTATGCTATGGAAATCATTCTGGTTGACATAATGCCGGAACAAAGTACTGTAAGGAGACACACTGCTTTCAGTGGGAGCGATTAAAAACACTTTACAGGCAATTTAAAGTCTGCAATGTCTGTAGGAAGAAGCTGTGAAATCACACCACAGCATTCTTGTGCCACCCTGGATTTTGGAGCAGTTATGGAAATTTATGAACAAACGTGCAAGTTTTGAACTTCTGAGATTTCCTTGGTCCTTGACCATTACACATGCAAAATCCAGATTGTTGCGAATCAAGGTAGAAAATAATGAATTAAACGAAATACATTAGGAATAGGTCTTAGATATATTTTAATCACAAAAATTGAAATGTTTAGCATGTATATGACACGGTCCATAACCCAGACACTCACTTAGCACAAGATCCTACTATACTGAAAACTGGCAGCCAACGACAAAAACCATATAAGTGATCTGCACATCCCTCCCTGGGCCGCATTTTCATTTGGTAGATAGTTTAGTGACCACTACTTAGCCGATTTGAAGGTCAACACCCTCAAGGATTAGAGAGCGTTAAACGGAGAGATGAGTGGACAGCTGAAGCGACTCAAAAGCGAGAGGAGAGGGGGGTGGAAAAAAGTCAGTGCATCTCCACAGCGGATCGCGTTCGCTCGCTCAAGCTGCTGTGGAATTGCAAACTACCATCAAGCACAGAGGATTTGGCATCTGTACCACACTGTATGAAATCTGGCACGAAGGCAATGATATAAATGAGTAGGGATCAGATATGTATAAGTACATGCATTTGTCCTGAAGTGCAGATGTAACGGTTCGGTGCATGCAGTTGTACAAAGAATACGTGGTAGCATATGTGCGATTACTGATGAATGGAATAGGGAAGCAAATTTCACAAGCACGAGTTCCACCTGGACACCTTAAGCTGGAAGCCATTAGCAAGTTAGCAACCTGCCAGGCTAAGCTAAGCTCAAGCTGACTGGCGTCTTGATTGAGTCAGTCGCGCTACGTTGAGTGTAAATGACTCACAGGAGGTAGAAGACAGGAATGCTTCTTTCAAACCAGCTGTTTGGGAAAATGTCAAGTTCCCTAGTGAACTACGAAAGCAATCGAGTGTGAGCGGTGGTTCAGATGGGGACGTGACATTGTTTGACACTTGTAGTGTGCGGAAACAAATCGAACATGCTTATGCATAATGGACAGCATCACCCAGTTGGACCAATCACTGGAGTTTGGGCAAAAAATAAAAAAATAAGTACAGTCCAACTGTGGCCCGGGTCACGTTTTGGTGTTTAGGTTTGATCCCCAATATTTTCTGGCGCTTTTACTTTGACGTTTCTTCCGTGTTCGTTTTGTGTCACTTAACTTCCTGTTTCTGGCACGCCGGTTTCACGTGTCTCCACACTTCGACATTTGATTGTTTGGTTGCCTATTTAAACACTTTTAGAATGTTCCCTCTTCGCCAGCTTGAATAGCTTCGTCCTGCTCTCTCGCGTTGCATTTCCCAGTGATTTTCCCAGTGTTTTTGCTTCTCATTTACAGACCTTTGCTGCCATTCTGTGTTCCTGGTTTTTGCCTGTCTCCTTGGATTTGTCACTTGGTATGAAAACTCTCTGTGCATTGACCTAACCACAAAATATCCAGGGAGTTTTTCCTCACCACTGTTGCCAATGTGCTTGCTCAGGGAGTGGGTGAGGTCAGACCTTACCCTTGGAAAGCGCCTTGCGGCGACTTATGTTGTGATTTGCCGCTATATAAATAAATTGAATTGAATTGACCTATTGCCTGTTTTTGGATAACCCTTTGATGATCCCATTGAAAGACTGTTACCTATTTGACAGATCACCCGTGTGCCTGACCTCTACCTGTTTTTGACCTTACTTATCTTCCATTGTGGTTCTCTGCATTGGGGTCCATTGGCAAACCGTCACATTCTGCTTGAGGTGCAATCTCACCTAGACATTTGGGCCAATGTAGATGAATATATTTGCAAACGTCGGTGTCCACTGGCCTGCGCTAGCCTCCGTTAGCCTCCGCCGGCCTTCACTGGTCTATGCTGATAAACGTTGACCGCGTCCAAAAATTTTCAACATGTTTAAAATTTCTCTGCATTTGCCGACATACCTCTGGCTACGTTGGAGACCGTTAGAGAAAGTTAATCTCCACTACGACCACGTTCCCTACACTAGCCTCCGCTACCTTCCGCTAGCCTAAGTTGCTGGTGCGCTCGTCTACGCTGGCTAACGTTTGGGTGCTGCTTCGTCATGCCTGCTCAGAATCACTGGACAGTGGTGCGTTGACCCCCTCTCCCGCACGAAGTCCCGCTTGTTCTAATGGCGCGTCGGCTAACGCCCACCTCCGCTGGCCTCCGCTAGCACCATGCTGTGGAATGCCGAGTTGCATTAGAGGTTTGCTACCAAAGTCTGGTAACGTGGTTTTTGCTGACGTTTGGCCAATTTCTTCGACTTTGCCCTGCGTTCACCAAACGCTGGGGTAAACGTTAGTGTGATTGGGCCTTTATCCCTGCAGTTTTAAAGCTGCCTTCAGATGTGAAAGCAGACGGGGCCAAAAACATTACTGAAACAATTTACATTTACATTTCATGGGCTAGGCACCGATATGCATTGGTAGAAGACCCCAACTTAAGTGCTGAAGCCTGCTTACAACGTTCAATTCAATTCTATTCAAATTATTTATATTTATTATTTATGAAGATCATAAATCACCTCAAAGTTGGGCTGGGTGATAAAATGTTCACAATAATGTATTGTGATCAAATTTAGGTTGATAACAATGATAAGGTGTGGACATTTATGCTTGAAATGGACAGATTTAACAGCCTGTTAATGCGGGACAAATAAACGTGAGATCAGCATCTGTAGGTTTTAGCTTGCACACCAAAGTGCACAACCACTTCCTACCGCAAAGTGTCTGAGCAGCAGCGGTGGTGAAGAAAGCCCTGGATACACCTGGATACATCAGCCTGAGGTCAAACTTATTGAAACACTCATTATTTATTTTGTAGTATGTTCAGAAGATTTTGGAGCCTATTGTGATCAGCCAACACAAAAAAATATGACCTGCCGAAGAGTGTAATTTTTGCTGTTTATATAATTTAGATTTTACTACGTGCTGTACGCACTACCTCGGGCGGAGAATATACGACACTTGGTGGAACAAACTGGAACATGCACGTCCGTTCAAAACAAATGCCCGAAGCATTATTCCCGTTGTACCAAATGTGTACAAAACCATGACGTCCAAACTATTTTGTGAACCGAACAATGACTTCTTGTATAGTGACACCACCAGTCGAGACTTATGGATGACTTTGTTCATCATACAAGATAACAGGCAAGTTGTTTGCCAAATCTGCTGCATTCCTTCAAGACTGAGATAAAAACATTGCAGCCATAAAATTAAAAAAAAAAAAAAAGAGTAGGCTATGTGTTTTATGACGGCGTGTCACCCTCTGACATCAAACTCCTATCATTTCCTCCCACTCATAAAAATCTCTCCTTCACCTTTTCCTTTCTTCAATCATGACATCTTTTTACTTTCTGGCACTATATTTCCAAGCTCTCCTTCCAACTTTCAAGAAAACTCTCTCCATCTGTTTTTGGCTTCTTGTTCACCAACACAACATAAGACGAGTCAATGGCATCACACTGTGAAGACTTGACCAGGGAAACATTGACCTGCTACAGTCACATTTACTGTGGAAAAGATTATTCCATTATTATTATTATTATTATTATTATTATTAGGATACTGGGATGAACTTCTTTTTCTATCCATTTTCCATAATAATTTCCCCCAACCGACAGAGGACAGATGGCCCCTGTTTGTCTGTCGGTGTGTTTGTGTATGCTGAATCTCAGAAAGTACTTGACAGATCATGATACTGTTTTATGCAGAAATAGTTCTGCAGTCAACTAAATTAATAATATAAATATAAATAACTAATTTCTGCATACGCAGAAATATACAGGTAACGGATCCCCTACAAGGGAAATGGGGTCATTCTCAGAAAGTGCATCTTGAAAAAAATTATTATGCTGTCATAATCATGTATTACATCATTAGTACTGTAGAATGCTATAAAATATATGGCGGTGTCTCAGTGATTAAAAA
Source organism: Chatrabus melanurus (assembly GCA_900302635.1). Taxonomy (NCBI): domain Eukaryota; kingdom Metazoa; phylum Chordata; class Actinopteri; order Batrachoidiformes; family Batrachoididae; genus Chatrabus; species Chatrabus melanurus. The sequence goes on along the minus strand of OMMV01212436.1, from coordinate 2,118 downwards.
AATAAATAAAAATAAATCTTTGAAAAATATATTTTCTCAATATTCATTCAAATTTTTTCCAAATGGCTTCACTTTTAACAGCGTAAACCATATATTTTAGTCATTTAAAGTTGTACACCTCTGAGTTTATTGACGTGTGAATAGCTTTGAGGCCAGCTTAAAGAGTTAACTAAATAGGGTCGACCCCAGCAGGGTGAAAAAGCTAGAAAAAGCTCCATATCAGTTAATTAATAACCAAAGATGCTTTGTAAAAAAAAATTTGTTTGGGTATTTCTAGGAGATCGCAGTTTTGCAAAAAGTTATTCTTTACTGCCTGAAATGCCGATGCATGCTTTCAGTTGTTCAACACATGGCTTTGTGCGTATGTAGTAAATTTTTTGTTGTTCTCTCTTTTTATTGTAAAGCACTTTGGTTTTAAAGGTACTCCAGACTGGGAGGTCTCACGTCTCATCCAACCAGCGGCGGACTGACAATCTAAGCGTTCTGGAAAAGTCCAGAATGGCCATCCGGTCCACGGCCGGCCCGTCGGCCTGCCTGGTCCCTGTCACACAGTGGCGTATAACAGAAACGTATGCTTAGCGTTTTTAAAAAATGGCAAAGTCCGAACACGGTGGAACACGGCCAACTTTGCATCGAAAATGCTATAAAGGACACCTGTTGTTCGGGCCGTGACACCTGTCAACGACGCATTAAAATGTCGCATCGCTTCTCACACTGGAAGCGTCCATTGTCGCATCATTAAAATCTGTTTCAAAGCCCTCGAGCAGGCTACTCACCAGTTTCGCCTTCATTTTATTCACAAAATATATCGCCAGTCGGTGACTTGAACCCCCGCCAGACCAGAAAAAAACGTATTCATTAATTTGGATGTCAATCACTTCGGCGCAGGGCTGTGGGAGCTCGTTTTCCGTCACACACAATTTTCTGCGCAGTAACCTTTTTTAAGTGATTTAGCACAGCTTTAATCGGCTTATTTTTTATTATTATTTTATCTAACGGGAGGTCAGCTGACAGATAGAATTACGTTAAAAAGTCCACATCAGAGCTTCAATAGAACACAGCACAGGTCACAATCTGACATCTGTTAGACCGATTTTTTACTTCTATCAAAATGACAAAAAAATACACACACATATATATATATATATATATAAGAAAACACAAAAAACACGTCACACAGCACTCACCAATGCAGGCGTGTACACGGACAGTCAGCTGGGTCCGTAAGATAACACTGTGCTTCTTCCCTCTGGACCTGAGACAGACGCACAGAGACAGAGAGTGAGAAATACATATCAATATGGAATTAACAGTCAGGTCATGTCTGGAGGCATACACTGGTACTGCAAGTCATCGCATCCACCAAACTATGAAACTGGCCTCAGTCCTGGATGGCAAACACCCAGGGAGGCAACTGATCCATCCCACCTTCTCGAAAGTAACCATCTATCGGCTGCAGCCAGGTGAAACGTGGGCATCCCCAGGGTCAGGTCAGGGTCAGCAATGATCCTGCTACTGGTAACATTGTAACCCAGTACAAACTGCAGCATGGACAGGTGGTCGACATCTAAACCGGTCCCCAACTAGCATTCGCGCTGGTAAGAAGGGTGGCACGACACCAAACAGAATGAAAAACAAGACCTGTCAAAAGCCAGAGGAGCTCCCTGTGAGTCAACGACCATCATGTTTTAATTTTTCATTTTTTAATGTTTTTTAGTTTTTATTTTGCCAAGTTGCACTGTCAGTGGCGTAGTGGTTAGCACTGTTGCCTCATGGTGAGAGGGTCCCAGGTTCGAACCCAATTTGGTCCTTCTGGGTGGAGTTTGCATGTTCTCCCCGTGTTTGCGTGGGTTCCCTCCGGGTGCTCCGTCTTCCTCCCACTTCCAAAGACATGCAGGTTAGGTGAATTGGTGACTCTAAATTGACCGTAGGTGTGAGTGAGTGTGTCAATGTGCCGGCCCTGTGATAGACTGGTGGTCTGTCCATGGTGTACCCCACCTAACGCTGAATGAACGCTAGGATAGGCTCCAGCCACCCCCCACCCCCCGTGACCCTTAATTGGAATAAGCGGGTCCAGAAAATGGATGTTGCACTCTATTTTATGTATTTTCTGTGTAC
>OMMV01212395.1:0-11979 GCA_900302635.1 Chatrabus melanurus | reverse complement strand
CACACGACATCAGAGTCGACGTAGACGGAGTGGATGATTGTGTGTTTATATATATGTTTTGGACTCTCTGTACATGTGTTATATCTCTTGTTGGACTTTATGCTTGTATTTTTGAATTTCTGTTTCATTGATAGTTTGGCCATAGCAGATGGTCCCCCCTCTGAGACTGGTCTGCTTGAGGTTTCTTCCTATACTTAAAACATCTAGGGAGTTTTTCCTTACCACTGTTGCTATTGTGCTTGCTCAGGGGGTGGGTAAGGTTAGACCTTACCCTTGTGAAGCGCCTTGGGGCGACTATGTTGTGATTTGGCGCTATATAAATAAAGTGAATTGAATTGAATTGTGAATTGAATTGAATTATAATTCAACAATAGACTAGTAAAAGATTTGATTGGTAGGTTGGGTCAACCTCAAAGCAAACAGCTTAAGACAAACGGCTGTGTAGAAAGTGAAAAAAAGAAAACCCAATGATAGGGAAGGCTTTTTATTTCTTATTTTCTCCCTTTTTTAATATGTAAAAAAATGGCGTAGAAAGTAAATTACTCCTTTATCATATGTTCACAAGCAATAAGATAGCCATAGGTCATGAATGGTTAAAGCTGCATTTGAACGCTGACATTATGCAGGTCTCAATAGGAAACAAATGTGTTGTTCCACAATTCTGAAAATTCTGCCACGCATGTTTTTTGTGCTGCTCTACATTCTTTGTGCAATGCGTTGACTTTGCTACATACAGCCAAAGTTAAACAAATTTGAACTGTCAGTGCAGTGCGCCTCGTTGTGCATTTTGCTTCCCTCCACAATGCACCAAATACAGAATAATGGAGGAGAAGTGCACAAAATGTTTTACGGCGATAATATGAACACAGCTCGGCAACTTCCAGCTCTCCATGACTGCGTACGGTGAGCAATTCTGGTCCTTTTTTGTTTTTCTAAATGTTTCAGTTGCATCACGGTGATTGGCTGTAATGAGGGTGACAAGAATTAATGCAGTGTAGAAGCTGTGAGAATGTGTGCACATAGTGAGCATGCCTGTGCGGTGTGTGCGTACCCTCTAGAGTGTCTGTTTCCCACGTGGAAAACGTTGCCATTCTGGGCTTTTTCTGCCTCATAGACTCACAGCTGCTTTCTCCCATTTGAGGGGATTTGTCAAAACCTATGGAGAATTCAATCCATTTTCATGTTAGCACACAGTCCAGAATGCCGTATGAGTGAGTGGCTGATTTTACAGGCGTGCACAGGCATCAACCCTGCTGACAGTCAAAACAGATACTGGACTATTGTACAAAGCACTGCGCTGCGTTCAAGGACAGCATTCCTCAATACTGAGCGTGACCCGGATAAGCAGCAGAAAATAAATGAATGAATGAATAAATCATTTTAATTTTCAATATTATTCTTTGTATAATATTCATGAATGGCTGCTACTGTGCGATCGAGGTATTTATAAAGTTTGGAATGATTGTGCGCGGTAGTGATGATGGCAAAGATTTTTATTATGTTGAGAAAAAAGACATACGCACATGAAAATCAGACGTGCAACACACTCAGTCATCACTAAGTTTTGAACTACAACTGAATGGTGGCAGTACACATAATTGTAGGCTTGCCAACTACGATGCATTTTGTGTATTTTGTGCACATCTGACAATCTGAGTATACTGTTGTGCAGCTGCACCCCAAACCTTCTATATATTATGTATATATTTTATAGAATAATGTATATGTATATTTTTACAGTCAAAATCAACATTTTCCTGCCGAAAAAAAATGTTTACGAGCTTTATCTGTGCAATGCACAAACGGCACACCTTGCACAGAGCCAGTGGTGGCTGCTGCTCTTTCAAACAGGGGAAGCTCATTTTACGCCTACATCATAAAATTTGTCATTTTATTTGTACATAAATTCTGCCTTCCATTCCTTTTGTAGAAAATGGTTTGTGACCCTGTGACTGAGTCGACTCAGGGAGGCTAATTAGTATGCAGAGATAAAGTAGTGAGATTCTGGTCAGACACATAACCATATATATCTCAGCCTTACAGCCTAATGACACCATGATCAGATTATTTCCTATATTGTAAGGATCAGTTAAAGGCCATTTAAAGTAAATGATGGACATGAAAACTGTCTTTTTTTACACGAACGAACTAGTCATGAGGTTGAGCACATTCCAGCGCACTTTTAGTAATAGAAATGTAAATACAACAATCCATATTTGACCATTTATTTTATGATATTTTAGAGGAAGCAGAGCTTCCCTTGCAGTCTTAAAGGAACCGCCTGTGCACAGAGCGCAGTTCCAAACAACTGGCCATTTATGATATGATTCTCCGTTTAGGATTGTAATGGAACAAACTGAGTTACAGGAAATGGACTGTACAAAAAGTCTGCCATCCTTGTTTTGTTGTAGGTGTTTTTGTCTTCTGTCACACAGTGTGAATGTGATTAGAAATTTAGTTTATGTTTTCCAAATGGACGCATTGTAGTGACGAATAACAATACTGACAGTATGATCTTTATAGTGTCAGTATTATAATCTGTTATTGCAATTTAATATTATTTATCTTGCTTTATTCTTCCATCAAAACATTTAATCTTTTTTCAGCATCTTCTTTACAAAAACCAGCACATACTTGTAATGAATCTCAGCAAGGACCCAATGCAGAGACAGAGACATAGAGTAGGACGGTTTGAATAGGTTTTATTGTCCAATAACAAAATTTAGCAGCAGCAAACATGACAAAACTGAAACGGGTGGTCAGACTCATGCTCAGGTTCGATGCGCAGTAATCAGTCCAAATTAGCCTCAGCTTCTCTGATAGCCCAGCAGGTTAGCCAAAGAATTGTTCAAATTTTGAAGAGAGCACCAAAATTGGCATCAAGGTACATTTTTATGGTAGGAATCAGATAAGAATGGGACCCAACGTGATTTCTGCCTCTAAGGCGGCCATAGAAATATACATTTTCTGTACCTTGGCTTCTAGTGCACCTAAATGGATGATCTTGGTGTCTAAATCTACATTTTTATGGCCAAGGAATCCAATAGGAGCAAGACCTAATGTGATTTTTGCCACCATCAGGGCCGCCATCAACATTTGAATTTGTCATAACTAAGCATCGAGTGCATATAAATGCACAATCTTGGTGTCTAAATGTACCTTTTTATGGCCAAGCAATCTGATAAGAATAGAATCAAATGCGATTTTAGCCTGGAAATTTTGTCATTTTGACGTTTGGCTTTTCAAATCAATTTTGCCAGTATAATTATATCGCATGCGGTATGGCATTCTGGAATGACATTTTATCTGGTCATCCCATTAACAATTATTCCAATGAATTCTTGGTATCAGTACATTTTTATTGTGTCCATGGTGATGCAATGATGACGTAATTTTTATGGTTGCCATGAAAACCAACATAAATCCACCCACTTTTCAAGTACTTGATGTGGAGTTGATGATGCTGATCTATGTGAGATCTATCAGTGAAGGAAACTTTCCACTATATATGCAAATCCTTGGTCAGCTGGTCAGGTGGATATCCGTTATGGATCAATCTAACTATGCCAGGTGGCTGCCAGTTCACTTGAGAGACATGTTATCCCTTGCTGAAGTACATCCTGATGTCCACAAAGCATTTCTGAATGGCAGCTTTGTGGTGCAGAAAACATGCCATGTCCTCTCACAGACAGCACTTGACCACAACTATGTTCAAGTAAATGGGGTGATTAAAGGTCTTTGTGCTAAAATGTGGTTGTTAGTGCATCACATTTCTTTTAATATACAGGATGTATTGGTGTGACCTACATACAGTAGGTGTTACGTGAGCTTTGCCCTCTGAGTTCCTACGCCTGTGTTGTGACATCTGTTTTGGTTTGAGAGGGCGATATGGCTACTCGACGGCGCTATCTGGCTGGCTGTCCGTTGGACATCGTGACCATTAAATCAGCCCAGCCGAAAGGATGCCATATAAAGGCGACTGTGTGTATGTGTAATCCAGCGTCGGGACAAAATATGTCCACATCACTACGTGCAAGGACTCTTCTGGACTTTATTTGTGTTAGGCAGTTTTAAGGTTCATTCAATCAGGTTTCAAAGGAATATTTCAAATATAACATCCTGGCACAAGTACATGTTTGTGTGTTTATGTGACCAACATTACAGAAAGACATGATGTTGAAGCTACAAAGAGAGAAAAATAACATAACTGCAGGCACAAGGGATCAAAAAGATGAGAAAATGGTGTGAAGATTAAAGTAAAACAAAAACTGCAATTGAAGAAATGTTTCTTTAACAAGCAAAATTCTCCATATTTTAGACTAAAATGACAAAGTACCCAGGGATAAACATCCACACTGTTTTTCTATGTTCCATCCATCCATCCATTTTCTAAAGCCGCTTATTCCAGTTAAGGGTCACGGGGAGCTGGAGCCGATCCCAGCGGTCATTGGTGAGAGGCGGGGTACACCCTGGACAGGCCGCCAGTCCATCGCAGGGCCACATATAGACAGACAAACACATTCACGCTCTCACTCACACCTACGGTCAATTTAGAAGCACCAGTTCACCTAACCTGGATGTCTTTGGAAGTGGGAGGAAGCCGGAGCACCCGGAGGGTTTTAGGTGGTGTCCTGCAAATATGTTGTATTTAATCAGGTCTTTGCAATCCCTTTATTGTTGAGTGTAGCCTGGTAAACCAGTCCCATAATTCACTTCACGAATAAATTCGCTTTGCAAAAGGGTCTGGTCCCCCTCAGGCTCCCATTCATGGTTTGCTCTCTGCCCCAAAACAGGCAGGGCCAATCGCAACCGTTTATCTCATATGGGGCGGGCTTTATGCGATGACTCATTGAGGAGCGCTGAAGAGCTGCTGTTCTAAACAACCTAGATGGCTGCTGCTGATATGGAGCGATTATTTGAAACTGGCTTGTGTTTTGAATGTGTCCAGTCTTTAAAAGAAGAACAGCGAACGGCTCTTCCTTGCTGTAACACACAGCAAGCGTCACGCTCGCGTTACGGCTGCTTTGCATGTTAATTTCATTAGCGGGGAGACGAGCGCCGCGCTGCCGCTAATAGAAGCTGTTTTACCGGGAGAAAAACTCTGAGTTGCCACTAACAGCCATTTTAAACCACAGAGCTTATTTTCGACAATTTCGGTACACGACACGCATTGCACACGCACGTTCTCCACGCGTCTTTTAGCGTCGCTCGTCACCAAATGAGCCTTTGCGAGCGCCATAGGTGTAAATACACACACGCGCGTCTTTTGCATGTGTGACGCGTGGGTTCGATGCGACGTCCATGTGATGCTTGCAGTGTGTTTCAGGCGTAAAAGATGTGTTTGTCATCTTTACACATTTGTTGACACTAGTCTGGTTGTCGCTCTGCGTATGTCACATGCTACGTTGCGCTGATTGGTTGTATGTCTCCTTATTTTATTTTATTTTATTTTATGTGTATTGTTTTATTACTGTTTATATGCTGCATTTCATACTTTGTCAATATAGCTGACTGCTATGACAACCAAATTTCCCCTAAAGTTATCTGTCTGTCTGTCCGTCTGTCCGTCCAATTGTGTCCAGAGGCAGTTTTGACTGCGTCCGTTGGTAGTGCCCCCTGGAAATGAAATGTGTATTCTCAGTTTAGAATTGAGAATTAGTCTAGGTGTGCCAGGCTGATAGTTGGACATTTCAGGTTAGATTTTCTGTTGATACACTGATGAAGAAAAAACCCACCAAACACACATTGTTATCAAAACTAGCCAGCAGTGAAAACATGGGCATGAAAACTAAGGACTATGGCAGATAATTAAGGTTAATACAGCATCAATAAGGATGTGGTCACCTTATTTTGGAGAGAATTTCCTGGTAAACAACACAATTCATTACCTGGTTGAAATCTGACATTTGACCCAAATGACATTGACCCCAATAATCCTGACCTTCACTTGAATGATTGACCTTTGGCTGACCTTGTCAGGGCAATTCTGGAGTCCATCTACAAGTCTGCCAAGTTTGGCCCAAATCAGGTTGAACATCAAATCGACCCTAATGACCTTGACCTGTGTTAAAATGAAACGTGTAAGGGCACATTCCAAGGTCAATCCTCATCTACATACCACGTTTGGTAGAAATCAGCCAACGTACCTGGGAGGAGCAAGTCAACAAACAGACAGATAGACTTGACCTTGACCCCAATGATGGACCTTTGCAAATTTGACCTCACCTGGGAAATTAAGGAACCGACCTACATATGTGTGTTAAATTTTGGGGAATTTTAGTGAAAATCTCATTTTTGGTGTGTGACCCCGCTTTGACCTTTGAGAAACAAAACAAAAAAAATCATCTACCAAGATTGATGGAAATTAACCAAAAGACAGGAGGAGTAGGGAAACAAACAAACAGGCAAACATTCTTATAGTAACCATTTGCACATTCTAGTGTTGGGAATCAGTTTCATTTTCCAAAATCGATTCTCGGAAACAAATCTGATTCAATTCTCGAGTTAGAATCGGTTTCATGCTATGTGGAACATGAATACATAACTGCAAATCATTGAAAATACATTTGCCCAGATCAGATTTACCCTATCGCATATAGGTAAAAATCGACCTAGAATGTATTGCGTCGTCAACATCCGGAGTTTTTGGGAGACAACCAAATTTTCCGTCTCTTTCATGCAGTGAACCGTTTCGCTCAGCACCTGGAAAATACACTTTATTTCTACATGTGTCTACGAGAAAACCACACGGGTTTATCCGATTTTGGAAGACTGTGACCATGAAGAGCTCAGAGAGGAAGCGACAGCGGGTGACGACAGTGTACAGCTGTGTTCTCGTTCTGAACCGGACAGCTGTGCCGTGGACACGGCACTTTGAAATAGTTACCACCGCTTCGTATTAGCGATGTCTATGCTCGCCTGCTTATTGACTGTGGATGGACAAATGAAAGAATCAAAAAACACAAATGTGATGATGGCTTTCAGATGTTTACTGAGCCTCATGTCGAACTCGTAGAATTTGGAAGTATTGAACCCTACGAAGCATACGAAGCTTTGTGAAGCCCCGAAGCAGCGTCAGACAGCAGCACGCTGTGTGCCACTTCAGGAGAAGTCAGATCAGCGGATGCGGTTGTGTTGCAGGCTATTCACCATTTATTACTTAGTTTGTCTGATCTGGTTTACACTTATTAGATATATTTTTAAGGCTCGCTTTCTGAACGCTGTGTGGGTTACAACACATCCAGACGGAAGTACGGCTGACTGCAAATCTCGGCAAAAAAAGGCATTTGGAATTGATTCTTATTGCCGACTGACTGTGGCACCGATGTCGGCGATTTTCTTTGTGTCACCCCAACACTGATTACTGTGGTGTGATATCTTTCTCATTGTGTCAACTTGCAGTGCATTGCCAGGGTCCCTTGGTGTCACTACGTGCACGCAAAAGTTATCGTACTTGTCAAAATTTTTAAACACCATTCATAACCTTAATCCTCATGACAAAAATGGTCCGAAAGCATCGTTCATACATTGTCGTTGTTTTATGCGCGCTGTGCCAGGGGAGAAAAAAAGGACAATTTAGTGCAAACGTGTTATTTGAAACCATGAAGAGAATGAAGAAAAGAGGAAGGAAGGAAGCGTGTGAGAGCAGCAAGGAAAGAACAAAATTATCTTCTGTTTTCAGAGGAATAGCTGTTTTTCTACTTGAGTAACACCTCGTTTCCTCTCATTTTCTGTCCTCTGTGCTCATTTTTAACGTGATCAGGGGCAGAAAATGCGAGATCCAGATGACGGACCCTCACGACAGATGTGCTCACTTTGGGGCAGATATGCTAATGTGCAGCTCACATTTATAAATCTGAACAGAAAATCTCACAATAACGCATGCATTAGCGACTATTCATGACTCTTAACATGCAGAATTGGAAGGAAAATGATGGAGCAGACCTGTGTAAATCTCCAAAACCACCATACAAATGCACAAAAAGACGTGGACGCTGCCTTTTTGTGTGCTTCAAGGATTTTTGGTAGCTAGACCAACCATTTACTCCTCACTCATAGACAGGCCTAATGGGTTTCAAAATGAATGCTTCCTCTATTCCCTACTTACATGTCCCATGGCCCATTACTGCAGAAACAAGCTGCCTTCAAGAGACCTGGACCGACCTTTTCCAAGGACTTGATGCTAATGAAAAGAGCCTAGAACACCAGGGCTGAACCACATGTTTTAAGGCCATTACACAGAAATAAAACATAGGAGCAACCAAGCGCACAATTACGTTCCTTCTTATGTTCTGTCCTCTCTTTTCTCTGTAACAAGCAATGAGCGTTTGCTTTTGGTTGGAAATGACAGTTTAAATAAATAAACTGCAGCAGGAAACACTTATTAGACAGCATTTATTCAACACATCATATCCTCAAATTCTTAATGCTTTATTTACTTTATGTTGCTTTTAAAATAATAAAATGTGTCACCAGTCGTCCACTTTTACCGGTTGTGTAATTTGGTTTTTGGCAAGATGTTTAAAATTTCGCAACATTTTGTGTCCTGTTTGTTTGGGATAAGGTGTTGGCTGCAGCTGCAGTGAAGCTAGCTCATGCACATACAAAGTGGTATTCAATAAACCAGTTACTATTTTAGCTCTGCAGATAAGCCACAACTTTTCAAATAACGATGCAAGCATCAAATTTGGCACAAACACTCATGAAGCACCACTTTTTAAGAAAATCCCATTGGCCATCCAAAATTCCAAGATGGCAGCCATTTTCAAGATGGCCGCCATTTTCTACCTTGAAATATTTATTACCTCTGCCAAGGAGGTTATGTTTTCGGTTGCGTTGGTTTGGTTGTTAGCAACTTTACGGAAAAAGTTCTGGATGGATTTTCATGAAGTTTTTTATGCTGATAGCCCTGGATCCACGGAACAAATGATTAGTTTTTGGGAGAGATCCGGATCATAGTCTGGATCCAGGAATTTTTTGAAGATGTTAAATGGGGTTTTCAATGTTAAACTTGAAAGTGATGTCAAATCTGGATTCTGGATCAGATCCGGATGAAACTTGGTATGGTGATAGAGGTTGCCACGCTACATGTTTTCACCCAATCTCATATTAAACGCTCAATAATTGATGGAGATATGAATTTTTTAAATCTCTCCAATGATGAGCGATAGGGATTTTCAGGATTTAAAAAAATTCCTGGATCCAGAATATGATCCGGATCACTCCCAAAAACTAATTGTTTGTTCCAAACAAATTATGCTATCAATGTGATTCCAAGGTCTCAGCGTAGGTTTTCAGTATCAATGAATCCAAATATAAATGTTTAAAAAATATAGGACGACTTTTGTCATAGAATTGGTCACAACTGTCCAATATGCTGATAATTTGTCTAGAATACTAATTAACTTTACTGTAACTAAAGTGATGTGTTTATGTAGGTGTCAACACCAATAAAGTTATTTTGGTGTTGAAATGTCCTATGCCACTACACCTCCATGATGAACAGTTACATAGGCTTTCATGTATGCATGCCTGAAGTATCAAGAAAAACAGAATCTGTATTTGGGAGCATGGGCAGAATGATGGAACATAGGGCATGACTACAATGAAACCTGAGTTTTAAGGACACCATGATGTCTGAAAAGTGTCCTTTGCAGCCAAAATACAGGTACTTTCAAGTTGAAATTCACTCTTTGGGACTTGGACAACATGTCCTTTATAGACAGATGTCCTTTAAAGTCAGGTGCCCATTAACACAAGTTTTACTGTATTTCAATATCTCTAGATATTTGAAAATAGCCTATTTACCTGCATCTAACAGTTTGAAAGTTAAATATTCTTATTCCTGATGTTAAAAAACATAAATTGACACCAGAATCATTCAAATCGGAGTATTATGTTGATTTCTACAAGAAAATCTATATTTTGAGGTTGAAAATTGTGGCCATCTTGAAAAATGGCCACCATCTTGAAATTTTCAATGGCTAATGGGGTTTTTTTAATTAGTGGCCCCTTGTAAGTATCCATCCAAATTTGATGCTTGCAACATTATTTGAAAGATTCCAGCAAATTTAGCACTTACCTGCTAGGCTATTTAGGCTTATGGGAGACGAGTGTTGAAGAAAACTTCCGCAACAGTCAAAACACAAAGAAAGAGCCACTAGACCGCACTGGAGAAAACAAGGAATCAGCCTGAAAAGACCAAGTAATGCAGAGTGAGTCATGAGGAAGTCAAATCAAGTCTGGGAGCGTGCTCTGATTCACAGATTGCCACATCCACCATACCATTATACTGCCACGGGTCCTGGATGGCAACCACCCAGGCAGAAAACTGATCCAACCCCAGTTCTCAAAACTAACCATCTATCTGCCGCAGCCAGACGAAATGGCATCCCCTTCGCCTTCTTCAGCTGCTGGGGTCCTCCACTCTGATGCACCTACGTGCTGGATCATACACAGAGAAACATACCACATGGGTACCGGTGGAATGACTTTGTGTCATTCCAGCAGTACCCAACGATCCTCTGAAGACACCTAGTACCAAAGTGATCCAGTCGTCACCTTAGGTCACTGGTTAGTGTTCAAGTCTCACAACCATACAGTAAGACAGGAAGCACCAGGACCCTAAAGACTTGGCCCTTCATTCCCCTGCAAAGATATTAGCATTGCCAAGACATGAATGTCACTGCTGAGATAAGGAATGTCTCTACAAGTTCAACACTTTTGCTGCATTCAGGTACACTTCTGATGGCTGAGTCCAGAAATCATTGAAAGCTTAGATTTTTGTCTTGATCCAGCACAATCGCAAGCCCAGGCATTCCAATTCCTCACTCAGCTTCTCAAGTGCTACAATCGGGGTACTCATTGATTCGGCAAAGGTCACAGCATCGTCCATGAAGAGGAGGACCCAACTTAAAACTGATGTCTGAACTGAGAGAATGATGAATCCGCTAAGGAAGTTAGGACCCGGCCTGGAAAGTGGGCTGATCCCAGGTGATGGTGACAGTGATCGAGTAAGAAGCAAGGCTGTCTCTTACACCTGGAGGAAATCAGTGCTAAGCCCATTGTCAGTGTCATTGCCAGTTTCTACCCGATGCAGTTGTCATTTTTACGTCCAGTCACCGAGTCGTCACAGTTGTGTGCATGTGGACAGGTTAAAGTCCATCGCTGTCTAACGCTGTACAAAGAGCACAACAGTCAGATGCGCCTTACATAAGCTGGTTCACAATGCATGTACACTCTGCTTGCCTGCACATATCATCTTCAGTCACCTGCAATGGTGTAATATTAATATGACTGCGTATTATGGCTACTGAGGATATTTTTCAAAATACGTACCTAGAGAGTGAAAGAAGAGGATGACCTGGCACGAAAAAGGCAACTTGATCCCGTGAGAATGAGCCAGTGCAATTGAAAGAATGAACCAGTGTGACCGAGTGAGAAAAAGAGAATGGGAGCTCTATATTGGAGAGTGTGGGCTTGATTTCAATAAATAGCGGTGACCTTTTATTCAACCTTGTGTCCCTGTCCATCTGCTCCGCGTAAATAAACCTGTAGATTTTTAAAAATCAATCAGTGTTGTTCAGGATGATTCACTCTGCCATCCTGCTTCAGCAGTTTATGTAAGATAAAGAAATCTGTCTTTCTGTCTCTGCTTTCTGTGGGCAGGAGTGGGTTTAAGAGATGAGCCATTCGGTATATTTTGTGATATATTGGTGAGTCTGTGGAGCAGCGTTAAAATATTCAGCACAAAAATAACACATTTACACCAGGGTCAAAAATAATATTCATGCCTCTTTGTGTGTGTGTGTGTGTGTGTGTGTGTGTGCATGTGCCTGTTGCTCATTGTTATTCCTTGTGTCCTCCCAGCCAATAATAATCGATTGTGTCATGTTAAGTATAGAGAGGGCACCTTATGGTGACAGCTTGACTGGTGCTGCAGCACCTTGATCTTTCCCATAGAGAGGTCCCCCCCCCCCC
>OMMV01212358.1:0-13246 GCA_900302635.1 Chatrabus melanurus | reverse complement strand
TATCTCCATCAATTCTTGAGCGATTAATATGTCATTTGGTGGAGACATGTAGAGTGGCAACCTCTATCACTATACCAAGTTTCATCTGGATCTGATCCAGAATCCGGATTTGACATCACTTTCAATTTTAACATTGAAAACCCCATTTAACATCTTTAAAAGATTTATAATTCTGAAATCCCATCAGATACAGTTCAAGTTCACTGTGCCTGGAGAGGATCCCATGGGCAAACATTCACCTACATTTCATCTGGATCTCCTCATTCTTCTGGATCTGTTGATATGAAAAAAGGTTTAAGCAGGGGCCGTGCACATATCGCGTTCCTGTGAGATAACTAATGGTGCTAGAGACTTTTAACAAACACCATTGTGTTCCTGAGACAATGCGAATTCACTAAAGTGCGAACAAATTTGAACTATCTTTAATAGTTAGTAAACTAGATCCATAAGAAAACCGCCATTATGAAAAAAAAATCGTTTTTCATGCATTACTTCCAAACAGATCATGATATCATTGTCTCCAATGAGACATTGATGTCTACCATGTCTAGGTTTTCAGGGTCACGGAATCCAAATATAAATGTTTAAAAAATATAGGACTACTTTGCCTTGTGGAATTCTATAGCAGGACACATAGTGATATCTGTGTGGGACCTTACGGCGTGGCGGAGGTTTGCGCTCTCCGAGTGCTTCTAGTTAATCTTGCTATTTTGCTTTGTTCCTGGAATAATGGGCGATATAATTCTGACATTATTGATGTTACTGTTCCTGATTTTGTGCTGGAGCTGTGGCTAATAAGGCAAACTGCTGTACATTGCACCATTTCAAGTTCATAGATATTCTTCTTAGATTTTGGATCCCAAACACAACTATTGTATTCAAGATGTGGCTGAACTAGTGCAACGTTAGTTTTTTTTCTTCATCTCTTGTGGGCATATGCCCAGTATTCAAGAATAAAATTATTGTAAAAATGTGATTAAACACAACCTGATTTTCATATGACTTGCAGGAGAAACCCTAAAGAAAATTATGTACTTCAATCACTAAAATGAAAATAAGCATTTTTGAAGCAAAAACGTGGTACCATATTTTACTTTATTTTTATTTCTAAATATTAGATATTTAGTACATTTTAAATATTTTTAAAATTAAATGTGCCCAAACGTTTTGCGCAGTGCTATATAAAAATAGTAAGTCCTTATTGCTAGTTTCTGTGGCATGAAGCAGATAAGAGTCTATGACTGCACCTGGATGGGGCACCAGTACATCGCAGGTTACCTCCCAGCCAAGGCCAGTACCCATTTACAGCTGGGTGGACTGAGACAATGCAGATCAAGTGTCTTGTCCAAGGACTCAGACAAGTTGCACAAGTGGGATTTGAACCCAGGTCTACATATTAGCAGGCCAGCTCCTCATCCGCTGAGCTGCCTGCTGTGCTAGATAAAAATACCCTTAATTTAAATGGTGACTAAATGGTAATCTCCTGTTGTACATGTTGTGTGCGTTTTTTAAATGTCAAGCGTTTAAAATATGCATACACAATAACAGTTGCTATTTTGCAGTTCTCAGTTGGAGGCAGGTAACGTGGGACCTGATCTACTTGGAACAAAATACCAGACGCCAAGAGTCACAACATGAATCAAATACAGAAACAGCTCACTTCTCCGGGTTGAATCCCTCCACCTCCTCCAGAAACACGCTGCTGTGTGACACCAAATCTCCACTGGGAACCATCAGGAACTTGAGAATGGTCCCTCGGGTTGAGCCCAGGAACAAGACGGTGCGGTTCTTGTGGGGGCCGGCTTCTGTGTCCACCACCATAGCTGTCAGCTGGTACCTACACAGATATGCAAATAGAGACTGTGAAAGTAGGTCGGAGAAAAGACTTTCCTATCATATACAGTATATCTGCGCTCCTGATGCTATAAAAAGAAGTTCTTAGGTGCTTTAGATTACGTCAATCTGCATACCGTCCCATAGTTTTGACCACCCAGGGTCTATTTCCCAGCAGCGGCACAGTCTCATCCATCAGGGGATGGGTTTTCACAAAGTTCAGCACCTCATCCGGCAGTGTGGTAGACGAGCTAAATCTAGATCCCTGGACTGCACATCCCCCTGGCCTGCAGACCGGCAGGAGGGGGTGGACAGGGAAAGATGGACAAAAGAGTCAAAGGTTGCTGAAGGCTGTATTAGAATATTTGCTGAATATGAGCAAAGCAGCACTGTGATTGACAGAGCCTGTAGCGAAGAAGTAAGTGGACTGTACAGTGTATGTCACAGACGCTCAGTGCAGCAGTGCTGCAGCATTCAGCTAAATTTCTTCCCGTGTGTACATTACATAACGGCACCTCGGTTTAGGAACTGCTTCATCCGGCACTGGAGTCCAAATAGACTCGGGGGATTTCTGCTCTTTGAATCGGCCTTCAAACACATGGGCGAGCTGCTGCATGTCAAACACACAGACCGCAGAGCCGGGGATGCTGCCGGAGACAACAAAGAAGAAGGCATCGGTGAGGAAGACTAACACTTAGCTGCGTTTGTGTGCATACTGCACGTTTCCTGTTACCTGTTGGGCGGCGTGGAGAAAAGACCCAGGACGACGTCGCGTCCTTGCATGCGAATGATGTCGCTTGTAGCGTGCAGGAGGTTGAAGTAGAAATGCGAGTCTCCTGGGACGGAGCAGTTGAGCCGCGCCTTCAGGAAGGTCGTCCACTGCTTCTCGAGAACGCGCTGAGAGCCGCCCAGGTCTGCCTTACACACCCGCGCCACACGGGACACCATCACCTACAGTAACAAGGTGAAATAGAGATACCACACAATAAAAGGAGCCACCACGAAGGAGAGAGAGAAAGAGAAAGAGGCTGCACCTTCTCGAGATGATGGAACTCCATGGCCATCTCTCGGAAGAAGAAGTAGATATGAGGCCCCCACTCCATGGTGCTTACAAAGTAGGGCTCTGTAAAAGAGTATTTAAAAAACACACACACACTGTAGAATGGTGTAAAGGCAATACCTTAAGGCCAAGTGAAGCACGTCACGATGCCTAATGTGGCACCACCACATCAGCGCAGGCGGCTGTTGCCCTCTGAGGTCATCATTAAATATTCATGTCCTGTTTAATTTATCATCATGGACAAGCAGACACATATTTATTCATCCAGCTCCGTTCCAGCTTTGACCTGCTAGGGCTTGTTTTTCCTCCACGGAGAAACTGGCTCGATTAAAAACTAAAGGCGTGTTAAAGCCTTGCATCTGCAGAGTCAGACTAACCTCAATACATCATGCAATCGGAGTCTGCGCGCAGAATAAATAAATGCTATGCAGCAGTTAGGTCAAATCATGTCTGGTTTCCTCAAATGTATTGTTAGATCAATTCACCCGTGAGCCAATCACCGCGCACCAAAAAAACAACACGGGTTCAATTTTGTCTATGCAAGCTATTAAAAGGTGATGGGTTCTTTTCTTCCTGGTTGTCTAATGAAGGTGGCTGATACTGGGAGATTGTCATTTCTAATGAGTGCTTTTCACCTCGGAACCATTTGGAGTCGTGCTTCACAGTACGCAGGGCGGGGCTGTCACCGAGGCTGCGATAGATCACCGCGTCGATGGCCAGGAAGTCTGTCACAGTGCCGGTAAAAAGACTTCCATCTGAGAAAGACACACACAGAGAGGGGGAGAGGAGGAGATGAAGGAGCGATACAGATGAAGAGATAGCGCAAGGTCAGGGAGATTAAAACCAAACAAGCAAAGCAGCAAGGGCACTGATTATAAATCACTGCTAAACACAAAGGGACAAACATTTGCTTGTTTATAGCTGGAATCTGAGCCTCAAGCATGCCGGAAAACCTAAATTCATCAATGTTCATAAGCAAACTAAAAAAAAACACCCTACCTGCAAACAAAGCCACATTGGCGTGTCGTGGATCATATGGGCACCGTGCCATTCCGCTAACAGGTTCTCCCACCATTTCCAAACTGTCTCTCTGCAACATAAAAAAATGTTAATGGTCAGGCGAAAAGCGCATCAGGTACGCCATAGATCCCGGGTACTAACCGTGTAGTTGGCACATAATGGGTTGAAGGCATTTGTTCCGCACACAAAGAGGCCGTCATGTTGGCTGAGCAAAACCTTGATGAAGTTGCGGCACTCTCCCTGTATGAAAAACACGAAAGTGAACAATTAAAGAGGAGGAGAAAATCACAGCAATCTGAGAAAGCCTTTTTTTGATCCGAAGCTAAGCTCAAAACTACCAGTCAGAGCGTGTAGATTGCAGTCTAAAACAACCTTTAGAGGAAATAACCCCTCAACATCGCTACATCAAGATGAACAATACAGTAAGGGTTTTCCAGCTGTCTCTGTCAGTGAAACTCAACCAGACTTTGTCGCACTTCGTAATAACTCTAAGTATTTTTGCCTTGCTCTAACTATCTTGTTGTAGCTTCCTTAAGGCGCGATCTCAATATAACGTTTACCCCAGATTTGGTGAACGCAGGGCAAAGTCGAGAAAATTGGCCAAACGTTTGAAAATAAATCACGTTATCGGAGTTTGGTAGCGAACTTCTAACGCAGCTCGGTGTTCCACAACGTGGTGCTAGCAGAGGCCAGTGGTGGCCGGCATTAGCCAGTGCACCAGTAGAACAAGTGGGACTTTTGCCAACATGGCAACGTGCGGGAAAGGGGGTCTACACACCACTGTCCAGTCGTTCTGAGCAGGCAAGGCGAAGGTACGTTGACAAACACCGAGAAATTTTAAACATGTTGAAAATTTTGGACGCGGTTGATGTTCATCAATGTAGACCAGCGGAGGCCAGCGGAGACCGGCAGAGGCCAGCAGAGGCTAGCAGACACAGACGTTTGCAAATACGTTCGTCCATGTTGGCTAAAACGTCTAAGTGAGATTGTGCCTTTAAGGATTAAATGCATCTGGACTTCAAGACCAGAGTGTTTTGCAGGAGTTTGTACACAATCTTGGTGGAGGACTTGCAGACATGGACACAATTAGTGACCCAAATGGAATGGGGGAAGTCTTCCGTAAACAGTCTCTGAAAGTTGCCAGGTATTGCATTGGAGTCAATGTCCACAGGAGGTCGTGTTTGATCTATTAGGGCTCTCTGACTATCATCCTGAGGAGTCGCAGTGCATGACTTGGAGAAAATTTATGTCTGTATAAGGAGCTGAGACAGCAGAAAGTGATGTCACTAAGGGTAGATAAGGAGGCATTTGTTAGAGGAATGTGTGAGCAGGAGACTCACCATCTGAGATCTCGTGACCCTCTGCCTGCTTAAAGAGGAATCAAAGCGCTTTGTTCTTTCAAACCTACACTTTGTCCCACTGCAGTCATGGTGGATAACGGCTCGATCCTGACAGACACCTCTGCTGTACTGTCCCACTGGGCTGGCTACTTTGACCGGCTGAGTCTCCTGCCAGGATGTTAAACAGCTCCAGTTCCAGGGTTCTGGTGGCTGATCCGCCAATCAGATGCAAACCACCAGTGGTGAAACAGCTGACGACAGGGAACGCTCCAGGGACCCGTGGTACTGGAGCTGAGCTCCTCCAGGTGAGTGGAGATGCTGTTCTTCTGACATTGCCAACAATCTTTGTTTCACTCTGGGAGGGAGGTATCAGCCCTACTGCCTGGAAGAAAGGACTTGTCATCTCATTCTGGAAAGGTAAGGGTGATTTCCTGGATTGCAACAACTACAGGGGTATTACACTGCTCTCTGCATCAGGAAAGGTGCTTGCAAGGATCATTCTTAACAGGATTCAATCTCAGTTACTTACCAATCAGTTTGACTTTACACCCAAGAAGCCAACCATTGACTGCATCCTAGCTCTGTGAGTATTCATTGAACCCAAGCGCAAACATTGTCAGTGCTTCTTTGTAGCCTTGTATGTTGATTTTTGCAAAGCGTTTCATTCAGTTGACTGGGCTGCTCATGGGAAATCCTGTACATTCATGGGATCCCCAATAACTTGCTGAACATCATAGCCAGCCTATACACAAGTACTGTGAATGGTATGCAGAGCAGGGGCAGAGTTTGTGTCTTCTTCTCAGTAAATTCTGGCATTCGTCAGGGAGGTGTTCTGGAAGCTACTTTGTTCAAAACTGGCATGAACTGGGTGTTGAGTAGGGCTGTGGAAACCAGCAGCTTAGGAGCCTTTGCTGGCGAGGAAAGGTTTACTGACCTTGACTTTGTGGAATCAATGGATACCCTGATTGCAGTACTTGAGAAGCTGACTGAGGAGTTGGAGTGTCTGGGTTTGCGATTGTCCTGTATTAAGACTGCTTGTACTCGGCCATCAGAAGTGTATCTGTGTGTGGTGAAAGAGTCGAACTTGTAGATAGTTTCACTTATCTCAGCAGTGATGTTCATGTTTGTAGGACCTTGGCATTTGAGGTCAAGAGACACCTGTGAAGAGCTTATGGAGTCATGAGGACACTGGGCAAAGGTGTTTGGTGATGCCGATACCGTTATCAGAAAACAAAGATCCAGGTTTTTGTGGCCCTGGTGTTTCCAGTCTTACTGTATGGTTGGAAGACACGGATGCTAACCAGTAACCTAAGTAACAATGACTGGATGTTTTTGGAACTGTTTTGTCTTTTTGGAGAATCCTTGGGTACCACTAGAATGACTTTGTGTTAAATGAAGGGTTACTTAGGGAGACTCAGATGGGGCATACTACTTGCATTGTGAGGGAACGTCAACTATGACATTCTGGCCACGTGGCATGCTTCTCTGGGCATGATCCAGCATGCAGTGGCCTCAGTATTGAGGATCCCAGCAACTGGAAAAGGCCAAGGCGACGCCCACGTTTCACTTTGCTGCAATACATAGATGGCTACTTTCGGGAGGTGGGGATGGACTTGTTTTGGCCTGGGTGGTTGCCATCCAGGACTCAGGTGGATGTGGTTCTACTCACTCTTCTGTACTAGATGCTTCATAAAAATGTGAATAATATCTTTTTCCCTACATCAGTCTGAATCATCGTCTGATTGTCATCCATGTTAACTAATACGGTTCCCCTTATCAAAGACTATTCCGTTTCTATCCTTTTGTTTTCTTCTGTCTTTTTTTGGTGCAGCACTTCTTTTCCTTTTGTTTGCCTCTTTCTTACATTCTAGTGGCCACCCTATTCTGCCTATGTGTTCCGTCCTCAGTTTCCTCCACCTACACACATCCCATTCCCACCTATAGTGTTTCGCCACTGATTTCAATTACACTTTCCTCCCCGAGGCTGTGTCAGTCTCTGCTCACTTTGCTGTATAGTGTTTTCGGTTGATTTTTTTTTCTTTCTCCACAACATTGCACTTTGCTGGTGGCGCAGGTGCTTTTATACAATAAAGTTTATATTTTAGGTTAAAACTTGTCAGCCAGGCTTCCATTGCGTGAAGTCAAGCTTGCAGGCTTTTTGTAGATTTGATGAAAAACATGGATATATTGGGGGGGCACAGCGGACGAAAATGGGTTTTCGGCTTCATGGATAATGCTTGGCCCGGGTCACGTTTCACTGAGCTAGTGCGATTAAGCAGTGTGTTGATTCCGTATCAGCAAGATCAAATTTGTGTAAGTACTGTATGCAGTTGCACCCAAAGGAAATAAAGTTCCTCCAGCAGCTGTTGTGTCCCTCCATGTGTATGACAGCGCACGTAGTATAGAGGCAGGTAAAATTAGATCTTGTGTATGAGCATTATACCTCATGCTTGCCCTTCATCCGGCACACGCGAATGTCATTCTTATTGGATTCCCACGTCCGTTTCTGCAGCACGAACAAACACAGCCAGAACATATGTGCACACGTGATATTAAAGTTTATTAGTGCATTTCTGTGTATATGTGCAGCAAAATGAATCTTACCTTACTATAGAACATCTCATCACCTCCCATGTTATCCAGCTCCACTCTGTACAAGTCATCTCTAGAAAAAGAAAATGACACAATAGAATTAGCACTTAGCTTTTAGTTACCAGTACTAATGTAATACATCCTCTGTAAGATGACTGAAAATGTCCTTTATTTATTGAAGTACACACAAAACATACAGTACATTCTTCTGTTGAAAATCTTATATGCAGTATGAATCAGGTATCGGCTAAAGTTTCATGTTATTTTGCGCATGCTGTCAAAATAAAGATTAATTAATAATTAAAATTATCATTATTATCCTCATCACCTTCTGCACAATATAAAGCGTATGTCCAAAGTTAGCTGTATGCTCACTGGCCACTTACACCTTACACTTGGTAAACCTTGTCAACTGCTCATTAAAGCAAACATTATTATATCTCATCAGTCAATCATTTGGCAGAAATTCAATGCATTTCGTCATGTAGACATGGTCAAGAGGATCTGCTGAATTTCAAACCAAGCATCAGATTGGAGAAGAAAGTGTTGAGTTGGCGCCAGACAGATTGGTTTGAGTATTTCACAAACTGCTGAGGTACTGGGGTTTTTATGCACAACCATCTCTAGGGTCTACAGAGAATGGTCCAAAAAAGAACAAACATTCAGTGAGTGGTAGGGGTGCACCGATCCAATATTTCAGATCAGTATCAGTCTGATATTGGCCAAAATTACTTGATCGGATATCGGAAAAAATAGTCCGACCCAATACATCTTCTGTTACACATCTGAGTCATGTTGTGTGGTATGTAGGTTTTCCTGTAGAGAAGTACAATATTTTCTTCACAGTTTGAGTTGATGTTTTATTAGATGGAGAGGTTAACAAAATACACCCAGAAAAATGTATTTGCTAACAGATTAGTTGTTTTAAGACGGGGAAAACAGTATTGGATTGGTGTCTCATCAGATGTTGAAGGTTCCAGTATTGGTGTCATATCAGAAATAAAAAAAATGGTATCGTGCAAATCCTAGTGAGTGGCGGTTCTCTGGGTGAAAATGCCTTTTGACAGAGGTTAGAGAAGAATGGGTAGATTGGTTCCAGGTGATAGAAAGGCAACAGTAACTCAACTAAAGACTTGTTACAGCTGAGGTATGCAGAAGAGCGTCTCTGAACACACAACGCATCAAACCTTGAAGCAAACAGGCTCCAGCAGTGGAAGACCACAACAGGTGCCGTTCCTGTCAGCTAAGAACAGGAAACTGAGGCCACAGAGGCCACAGTATCACCAAAATCCATTGCCAGGTCTGATGAGTCTCAATTTCTACTGCAACATTCAGTTGGTAGGGTCAGAATTTGGCATAAACCGGGTAAAAGACTTAATCCATCTTGTGTTGTATCAATGATTCATACTGGTGGTATAATGGTGTACTAACTGTGTGATGCTATCAAGTCAATATGGACCAAAATCTGTGAGGACCATTTCCAGCACCTTATTGAATCAGTGTCACAGACAATTAAGGACAATTAAGACAATTAAAATGGAGTTCAACCTGGTACGAGCAAGGTGTGCCTAATGATCCAATGATATAGCTCATATTTCATCAAGTGTAAAATAATTATCATCAAAAAACTCAACCACGAGGATTAGAGAAAAAAAGCAGAAAATAAAAATTTTCTGAAATATTAATGCAAATACTAATACTACCAATATCTGAATAACCTAACCCATATTTCTCTCTGTTCTCACTAACTCTGGTAATTATCCCCTTTTATTATCATAGTGGGGTCCATTTTTCCAAGGAAAAAAGGTTGGGAACCACTGTTCTATATATTTATTGATCATGACAGCCCTAAACATTCTCCTAAAATGACCATGAGTTTCACTCTGTTTCATTCCATCTCTAACTGTTGCATACAGTAACCATTTTACCTGAAACATCTATTTTTCCCCATTTGTCCTCCCTTTTTTTCTTAAACATGATCCTGTGTTTATTTCCTCTCATATTAAACAACTTTAGAATATTAACTTGCAATAAAAAATACTTAAACTTTGTGCATCATTATTGTGATCTTATACTCTTCCAAGTCAGAGTTAACATCTGTAATTTTAAGCAGCAGGAGGAAGATGTTGCATCAAATGAAAGCAAATGTGGCACACAGTCAGAGGCGGTTGCCGTTGGTTACCTGGCTCCTATGTAGAGCGTGCGATTGACTTGGAGAACTGTCTGGATGTGCAGATCCTGCCTCTGTGCTGAACGATGAGCTCGGCCCAAGAAGACTGGATACCTCCTCACCACTGATGAGAGAGAGAGAGACAAAATACCAATCTACCCATCAATAGCAATAAAATTGACAGCGGTTTGTCAAATGATGTGCATCCTGCATTTCTGTGCCAATCAGTCAAATACAAAGCTGTTGGAGTGGCACAGATTTATAAAGAATTGGACAGATTCATTGAATATTCAGCAGGAAGGGATGATTGCATTATGTTCTAGTCAGTGACGGCACCAGGACAGATTAATACAGTTTTGACCTGTACTGCGGGATTTTTATGAGACAACCAAATGGACATTTTAACCAAGAGAAAAAAAGAGAGAAGACACTCTTCAATAATGCATCAAGGTCCATGAAAACACAATTTTTGCTACAGATATACCACTGTAAACATTGATATTGTTCTGTCTCAGGACTACTCACACACATAAACACACACTTAAGCAATGAAAAAAGATACCTGTGTATGATGCAAGGTTTTGCGATACATGGAGTGACCACGTCTCAAGTCAAGTCAAGTCAAGTCTGGGAGCATGCGCTGATGCTGTGCTTCGCTGCATCCCTAACCCTAACCCTAAAGGCTAACCCTAATCTTAAACCCAAAATCTGCTACACAGAGCTGACATCAACACTGATACTGACATTAATTAGTGCAACAGTTGCCATACAAATATGACTAATCCACATATTTCTGCAGAGTTTTTTTCTTTTTTTATAAAATACACTGTTTCTGCTGCCGGTTTAATTTCCAGCACCATAGAAATCCACTTTGCAAAATAATTAAACAAATTTGTGCACAAACATTTCTGTTTATTGATAAGAAGTGATGTTATCAAGTGAAGAAACACAAGGAAGAGTGTTCCCAATCAGCTTCACTTCATGAGTTGCACACACATTTGAAATTCACTTGAAAAGATCAGTGTACAGTGATTGCAAACCATATCAATTTCTGCATCACATTAAACTAACTCTGCTCTATAAACCAATTGGTTAAATCAAATTATTCACTCAGCAAAGATGCTACGTGTGATATTTGACATAGTTTTTAAAAAAAATTTTTTTTCCCAAAATTGCCTGTAAGGCCAGTAGGGGGATGTAGCATTGCACTCTCTCCATCCGTGCGTCATCCTACTTTCTTGTGCACATGATAACCTAAATAAAATTTATCTGATTTTCACCAGAATTTTCACCAAATTTGAAATGGATAAATGAATGTATCTTGGATGACTTTGAATTCAAGCATGATCAGGTTTCACCAAGACCCTACAAGGACCACCCACTTTACAGAACAGAGAACTATTGATTATTGGAATTGATTCCACACACAGAGATAAAAAAAACTAGACCAGAGCGGACATCGAGCTTGTTTTTGCAATCTTTTCATCTGCGATCTTGCCATGAGAAATTGCCTTGGTGTTTTTGGTTAAAAATCAGTTCCCGGTATTGTAAATGGAATCCATTGGCCTTCTCTTTAAATAACTCCACATTATGAAAGTGATTTCGATAACTGCGCTCTTGTGCATTAAAACGGAATATTTATTACTATGATTGCTTCAAAGTTTCAGTAGCCTCTGTTATCACCCAGGCAATGGCTGTGGCATTGTTATGAGTCTGATTCTGAAGCATTCAGAAGTTAGCCAGTAGACTGGATGACCTGCTGTGCCCCTCCCCAAACATTTGTGGTGTGAGCAGCAAGCAGTTTGCTTTGTTTACATTGTGTAAATTTGTTCAATACCTTTAACAAGATGGCGGCCTGAGCTACTCATTACTAGCTGGTTCAGCCAAAGATGATGCCTACTCGAGTCTTTTTTCATTTCTATCGTCTATATAAATTATAAACCTTCCACCACACTTTGAAAGCAGAACTGCCAATATTCTATTTAACCAAACCCCAATTTGGTACCATGGTTAGGTCAGCAACAGGGCTGGTTGTTTTTTATTCCAAATATACAACCCCAAATCAGAAAAATTTGGGACAATATGGAAAATGAACACACACACTCACAAAAAAACAAAACAAAACAAAAAAATGCAGTGATCCTTACATTTACTTCACTTTGACTCCTATTTCTTTGCAGACAGTATGAACCCATTATATTTCACGTTTTGTTGGATCAACTTCATTTCATTTGTTAATGTACAGCCATTCCTGCATTTAAGGTCTGCAACACATTACAAAAAAGCTTGGACAGGGGCAATTTAGGGCTAGTAATGAGGTTTAAAAAATTAAATAATAATGTTATTTCAAAAAACTGATGTCAACAGGTTATTGAAATCATGATTAGGTACAAAAGCCGTATCCATGAAAGGCTGAGTCTTTGAGGAGCAAAGATGACCAAATGAAATGATGAATTCAAAATTATTAAAATGTTCAAAAACAACGTTCCTCAAACAAAGATTGGAAGGGATTTGCATATTTCTCCCTCTACAGTGCATAATATCATTAAACAATTCAAAGAATCTGGAGGAATGCGTAAAGGGCAAAGGGCGCAAGCCTAAGCTGAACACCAGTGATCGCCGATCCCTCAGATGGCACTGCATCAAGAACTGTCATTCATCAATGGCTGATATAACCACATGAGCAAGGGGTTACTTTGGGAAACCTTTAAGGGGCTATCACACCTGCGGTTTTTCACTCAGCAGCTGATATGCGACCTGAATTTCCGCGGCTGTTTCACGGACGCACCAGATGCACTTCTTGTCGTCACTCCATCCATCCATCTTCAACCGCTTATCCGGAATCAGGTCGCGGGGGTAGCAGCTTTAGCAAAGAGCCCCAGACTTCCCTTTCCCCAGCAACCTCGGCCAACTCTGACTGGGGGATCCCCAGGCGCTCCCAGGCCAGTGAGGAGATACAATCTCTCCACCGAGTCCTGGGTCTGCCCCTAGGTCTCTTCCCAGTTGGACATGCCAGGAACACCAACCTAGGGAGGCGTCCTGGTGGCATCCTAACCAGATGCCCGAACTACCTCAACTAGCTCCTTTCCACGCAAAGGAGCAGCGGCTCTACTCCGAGTCCCTCATGGATGACTGAGCTTCTCACCCTATTTCTAAGGGAGACCCCAGCCACCCTGCGGAGGAAACCCATTTCAGCTGCTCGTACCCACGACCTCGTTCTTTCGGTCCTGA
>OMMV01212343.1:4188-14888 GCA_900302635.1 Chatrabus melanurus | reverse complement strand
TTGTAAATAAGGGGTTATTAGATCAGCCAAGTAGGCAGGGGCTAGTCCATGAAGGATTTTGTACGTTAGTAACAAAACCTTAAAATCAGACCTCACACGGACAGGAAGCCAGTGGAGAGAGGCCAAGACTGGGGTAATGTGATCAAACTTTCTAATCCTGGTTACGACTCTAGCAGCAGCATTTTGAACCATTTGAAGGCCTCTGATGCTTGTCTGTGGTAAGCCAGAGAATAAGGCGTTACAATAATCAATTCTAGATGAGACAAATGCGTGAATTAGTGTCTCTGCATCCGCCATGGACAGAATTGGTCGAATCTTTGCGATATTACGGAGGTGGAAGCAGTTCACAGCTTTTTGTTGCGTATATGGTGCATATTGACAATTTTGCTTAGAGAAAACAAACACACACCACAGAGGTGCACTATATAGAAATGTCAAATTTGTTGAACTTTGGCCATGCAATGCATTGACATTTGTGTGCACAGCCAGTGAGTGGGGACTGGTGACTGCTCACAACAGTTCAATGCTGATAACATTCATTCATTTTCTATACCCGCTTACTCCAATTAAGGGTCACTGGGGGGAGGTGGAGCCTATACCAGCGGTCATTGGGCAAGGTCCACCCTGGACAGGCTGCCAGTTTGTCGCAGGGCCACATATAGACAGACAAACTCATTCACACTCTCACTCACACCTACGGTCAATTTAGAGTCACCAGTTCACCTAACCTGCATGTCTTTGGAAGGAAGCCGGAGCACCCGGAGGGAGCCCACGCAAACACAGGAGAACATGCAAACTCCACACAGAAAGGACCAGGTCAGAAGTGAACCTGGGACCTTCTCGCTGTGAGGCAACAGTGCTAACCACTAAGGCACTGTGACGCCTGCTGATAACATACACATAAGAAATTCCAGAGTTGTGCAACAACAAATTATTTTCCTATCAATTACAAAAAAGCAAACAACAACAAAACCCCTCCATGAGGTGTCCAGTGTGTTATAGCTTGAATTCCAAACTAAATGCAGCTAATATCAAGTTCATGACTTGGCTAATTCTGACAAATGGCAGTGAGGCAGAAGAAATGTTGTATAGCACCACCGACAGCTCTCGGGTGGTAATGACCTGCAGACCTGCACGGGCCAATGTGGCACACACAGCAAAGTGCAAGACCACAATAATGTGAACACACCAAGTATTTTTGAGGAACAATCGCATTCCCGGAGGTTCAGAGTTTGGCTGTTGCAGCTGTGATTGCTAGAACTAAAGTAGAACGCCCAATGTGATGATTTCCTGTGAGGGGCTGCAGAATGCACCTTCATAATTTTGTTATGTTACTACGCCAAAACCGGTCTTCTACTTTTGATTTGTTCTACTCAGCTTGCTTCTATCAATGATTCAGCAGCACACAGGAGCACACATTCTGTTCATGAAATTTGCACACATATTTCCACAAGCATGTAGACACACACATAGTAAGACGCGAATCAGACATGTACTGTAAAATATGTCCGTGCAGACTGACGATATTTCACCTGCAGGATATTTCCTCGACAGACTCAAGTTTTAAACGCCTGCATGTATCTGCCTTCTCTTTCTACAACAGACTAATTATGCTTCAGTGTCTGTGATAAATGTGGCTCTGCTTTGATCTACTGTACTTGCCGCAGCCCTCCCAGTACTCACAGCCCCCCGTAACACCACACACACACACACAAACTTCGTTTTCTTTCTCCCTCTCTTGCATACACACCATACACCAAGTACAATTTCCCCTGAGAGCAATTATCACAAAGTCCCACAGTCTGTATTGTATTATTAAGCTCCTCCCTGACTTCACTGTGACAATACGACACTTTCTACACTTATTTACAGAATAATTCCTGGCCAACGGGTTTCATTGCACCATATAATTACAGCCACAAAAGAATTGACTTACATAAACCAGCCGAAGGTATATTCAGCTTGTTAGTGAGCCGATGAGGTGAGGGGAGGGCGTTTCAGCCGAGCGACACTGAGAACCGCTGACAATCACGTGTTTGGTCAGCACGATTTTTGGTGCTTAGCAGATAAAGCTGTGTCCAGTGTATATAGTTTTTTTAATCCCCCGCCTCCGCGCTAGTGCTAGGCGGAGCCATTTCATAATGGCTGGCTTGGGCGCGGGTATTAAAAACTATGACCGGCATATTGGCTCAGTAACCGTGACACCATCAGTAGAACTAACATCAAGCTATCAATACCTGCAAATTAGTGCTAACAGTGCTAACAAACAAATAAAATAACACTAAAATTTCACTCAGTAGAAATACTGTCGCACCGACTTCTTAGATGGTCTGTTAGCACAATTAACCACACAGTCAGTTGTCTCAGATATTGGTAATAAAATGCTCAGACAGGACAAACACATTTGAGTCCACAGCAGCTACCAACACACTACCTGTCACTCAAAGCGACCACACCCCTAATTATTATTAATAATAATTTTAAGGGTTAAAATAGCTTAAACAGATAAGTTACATACAAATTCACTCCCTGTACAGGTTTCATGAATGGAGAAATTACCTATAGAGACCAAAACTGTTCTTTGTCCCAGGCTGTAAAGATGTTTATTTCTGCTGTAAAGTTGAACATTTTAACAAGGGGTTCGAGGGCGATTGGCTCACTTTCGAAGCCAGACTCAAGTTGCCATTCAAGGAATTGCAAGTTGTGGTACTTCCACATTGGTTTGATTGTTCAGCACCGGAGGTTGCTGCTTGAATATTTGTTAATAATGTTTTTTTGATGTATAAAAGTGGTTAAAAATTGAATTTGCATTCTTTACAGGTTAGAGTGGTATAATACACTCAGCTCATGATAAGGTTTAACACATTCTCAATATTTGTTGTTTGATCATGGAAGTTCATGATCACAGGAGACGTCATGTACTGCAGTGTGTCGCTGTCCATGGTGCTGAACCCTCTGCTTGATGGTAGGACACAGCGTTTCTCTTGGAATATTAAATAGTGTGACCGAACAAAGGTGAATAATTTAGGCACATTTAATGACTAGTCATTGTGAATATCATCCAGTTAGTTTGATTAGGGCTTTTTCACATGCTCATCTAGTTTGAGTTGGGGTTGGATGTACTCTGGGCTGTCTGGTGAGCACAGCCGACTACTGACAATGTCTGGCAGTAGCAAATGATGACTCCCGGGACTGTACTGAAACTTCTCCACTAGGTCTTATGAAGTTCACTCTCAAAAAGATTCTGGCTTGATGTTGGGTTGCCGAGTGCAGTCCACCAGTGAAAATGTCTGGTCCTGGTCACTGTTGATGCCTGGGACTATTATAAGTTGAACATTTTCCAGTAGGGTTCATTATTAAATTATGGCAGGAGCTGACCTCGCTCAGTTTTGAGGTAATGGTGTTATGATTGTGGTGTGTACATCCCACCGCTCATAACATCTTGGCAGGGGGCCTGTCACGATACCTGCGATCATATTAAACATTTTCCAAAAGGATTCATTCATTTGTTTCTCAGCTGATTGAGCTCAGTTTTAATGTTTCTCTCTAATGCTCCACATTGTGCACTGCAGATGTCCTTTTCTTCACATGGGTGTGCGTATGGACCATTGTTATAAACATTAAAATTTCAGTTTGTTGATCTGGGTTCGATTCACGGTCATGATACCTGTCTGTGTCCTTGGACAAGACACTTCATCTGCATACTCGCAGTCCACCCAGCTGTAAATGGTCCTTGACTGAGGAAGTAACCTTTCGATGGACTGGAGTTCAGTCCAGGGGGAGTTGTTGACTCTCATCCGTTTAACACTATGGGATCCAGGGATAGGCACTGGCACCGGCACCAATATGCCTATATAGGACTTATTTATTTCTTTGCAGCTATGCTGAACTCCCCTTGGTTTCTGGTCTATGCGTAATCTGTATGTTTCTCCTACAGACTGGTTAAAAAAGCTTGACCATAAAAACGACACTACCTCTGGAGAGAGCCTGCACAGAAATATAAATTTCTCCAGCATTAAAAATTAATCGCTAGTCAGGTGATGCTTTTTACCTTCTGTGAGCAACAAGAATTCCTGTGTTTAACTTCTCTTTGCCCTTTTAATAACTGATCCTCCGGTTTATGGTTCCTAGTGCGGGAAAGGACTGAATATTTCATTGATGCTTTAATACTTATTTCTGGTCAGAATATTTTTTTATTACTTCAGTCCTGGGGGTCATGCAATGCTTCATGTTTGTTTGGCACCAGAATATATCACGAAAGTTATATACAGTTTTCAAAGAAACTTTATGAAAGGCTGGGCCTTGGGTCATGGAACATTTTCATTTTGACGTAGAAGCAGATCCAGGATCATTTTTATCATTACACCAACTTAAGACAAAAATATATAAAGAAACACACACACAAAATCTTCATCCAAAAATCTAATTAAATCTATCCTGAACTAAGACCCACCTTTGACCAAATTTCAATGAAACCAGTTCATAACTTTTTGAGTTCTCCAGCTGACAAACTGAAGCAGTGAGTAGAGGACTGGTGGGCCTTAGTGGAGGTATCCGCGTGTCTTCTAGTTGATTTTACATTTCTCACTTTCACAATGTATGTCCTCATATTTTTGTATGCCAACATATTCTGCAACAAAGTACTGTCACACCCCATCTACAGCATTATAGCTCAGGTTAAATCAGCTTGTTTTATCCCCAAAATGGAGTTTCGAGGATATTACAGATTTGGTCTCGCGGCCGGCTTTGCCGGCTCCTCAGATCCTTTGTATGAATCCAGTAACTTGAAAAATATTTTTAATATGCCTTTCAAATTTTAGAGGTGTATTGTATACCCCAAGAGGAGTATTCTCATTGACTTTGACATTTCTATTAATAATAATTTACTAATTAATTAACCAATTACAGTTTTCAGAAACAGAAAAACCCTTATAGCTCCAAAAGTATTTCCTCTATGGATTTCAAATTTTGCATAAATATTGACATAACAATAGGCAACATTTTTGCAGACTTTGATGTACTTGAATCCCGGGTTAGATGGGCTCAGGCAACGCCACGATGGCGACATCCAAAACCAATCCACTTGAGCTTCAAATCCGCTCTTGTGCACAATTTCTCCAATCACAGCCACAGAACCCTATAACTCCTTCAGACTTGTCATGGGTGTCTAGGTGGCTTTCCTCACAAGTCTCCTTGCACAGTCACTCAATTTTTGAGAACTGCCTACTCCAGACAGATTTACCATAGAGTACCATACTGTTTGTATTTCTTAATAATTGATGTGAATGAAGTCCAAGACATATTCAGTAACTTGGAATTGTTCATGTATCCATCCCCTGACTGGTCTGAAGGAAACTGGCTGTAAAAGTGATGATTTACTTGTGTTATATTAAAGGGTGCAATTACTTATGCAACCCATCATTTTGGCTTAGATATTTTTATTTCATTTATGTCATGTTGTAGAGATTTATTTTCACTGTGAGTTTAAAGGGCATCATTTTTACAAATTTTTATATACAGAAGCCTGATTTTTATTTATTTTTTGATGATTACATAATTCAGACATGTAAAAGCTCAAAGGTTCACATACTTTTTCTTGCCACTGTATAGTTAGTGAATATATACATGGATACATGGCAGGGCAAATTACATGGTTACATGTAATTTAAGGTGTCCCTTAAAATGACAGTAAATATGGTTGAAAACCATTCAGTAGCAGAAATGATGTAGCTTTTTGAGTGAGCAAAGAAAAACTCCCAAGACCAAAAGCAAGTCAGTTATCTTTTATTTAGTCCGTCTATGAATTGCGAAGCATATTTCATGCAGTCAGGCATTTCTTACTCAGGGGTTATTCTTTCATATTGGACAGGATTTGGCTCAGTACCCTTCAGTCATCTCATGTCAGTGATTTTCATCATCTTTTTATAGAGAGGGGGGTAGTAACGGGAGAGTAAACAACGGGGGATTGGCATGGGTCAGGAAGGCAAAGTCTGTAACAGATGGCTTTTATCTGGACTTCCTCCATTGGCCGCACACTCACAGTGTTTTGAATATTCAAATGGGTGGAAGAGTATCACAGATGACCACGATCATACTTACTGTTAATTTGAAGCTACAGAGCAATAAAAACAGAACAGCTCGAAAGGATCTGCGCTGCTGGGTAAAATGTGAAAGAATTGCTTGGATTGGGCAATCAGTTTGTTCTTGTTATTATTATTATTCATGTATCCTGTGTACAGGTAGTAGAGCTGGTGCAAATCCACGTATAGATGTCACGCGCTTAAAATTACTGTCACTAACATCTCTTCTAATGAAAACAGGTTTCATAAATTGCATATCAATGAAGTGTCATCTGGTCATTTTATGTCATTCTTTTTAAATCTGTTGAAACCATGGGTGTGTGTAGCTCCATGCGAGTTGATCTTCTTGATTTTCTTGAAAGCGGTGTTACCTTGGAAACAGCCACAGAACGTGATTGGGATTAGTGAAGCCGCATTGAATGCGTTCATAAAATCTTAATACTCACAAGATTATTTCTGTTGTCCCCCATTTGTCAGCGACAGTACTTTTACACCCCCTTAAACATTGCATGTTTTGATTGGTTAATAGCATCAAATACAGTCAGGCCCATAAGTATTTGGACTATGACACAATTTTTGCAATTTTGCATCTTTACAGCACCACAATGGAGTTGAAATAAAACTATCAAGATGTGCTTTAATTCAAGGTCTTTAACAAGAATATCATATTAACTATTTAGGAATTACAGCCATTTGTACACATAGTGCCTCCATTTTCAGAGCATGTAACTAATTGGACAAAAATTGCACAATGCCCAGTTTCTCCAGTCACAACCACAGAAGCCTGTAACTGCTTCAGAGTTGTCTGGGTGTCTTGGTGGCTTCCCTCACTAGTCTCTTTCTTCAGTTTTTGAGAACTGCCAACGCCAAACAGATTTACCACAGAGTACCAAACTGTTTTTATTTCTTAATGACAGATGTAAATGAAGTCCAAGACATATTCAGTGACTTGACTAAAGAAAACTGTCTGTAAAAGTAATGATTTGTATTAACAATAATCCATATATTTAGTTTGTCAAATTAATTATGCGCTTTGAAAAAGGAGGCACTGTGTACACAAATGACCGTAATTCCTAAATGGTTCATGCAATATTTTGTTAAACCCCTTGAATTAAAGATAAAAGTCTCCACTACATCCAGTACATCTTGATTGTTTCATTTCAATTACATTGTAATATCTTTGTAAAGTGTCTTTGACTTTTTAGAAAAGCACTATACAAATAAAATGTATTATTATTATTAGTAGTAGTATTGTTGTGGCAGCATGGTGGCCAAGCAGTTAAAGCAATCTCTTTCAGTGCACAAGGTTCCTGGTTCAAAGCTACCCCCGCCCATTCTCCATGTAATGTGGAGTTGTGTCAGGAAGGGCATCTGGCATAAAACTTGTGCCAAATCAACATGCAGATCCATATTGGATCTGCTGTGGTGACCCCGAGTTGAAATTGGGAGAAGCCTAAGGACTTATTAGTATTGTTGTCGTGGTATACAGAGTGAAAATGACACAAAAAAAAGAGTGTGTGTGTGACTGTCCAAATACTTATGGACTTGACTGTATAAATGTTTTTCAATCTCAAACTTCAACTCTATATACATGTGTTGGTGCACTCAGAGCGCGCATACATCCACCAACCAACAAAGGAGAGGTTTTAAACTGGGGTCTGTCGGTCTTAGTGATGTCATAAAGCCCATTCTTGAAATACCTGGAAGGAAAAGAAAGCAAGAAATGATTTTGAATCAGATCAGGTTCTGCACCACAATTTAACCAGCTCTTAATCACCTCTCCACAAAATTTTATCTGAATCCTTCCTCTACTTTTTTTCTAAACTTACATAAGTCCCAACCCTATTCGTTGGCAGATGTAATAAAAAGAAAACACAAAAAAATGGATTGCATAAGTACTCATTCCATTTAGCACAACTACAGCTAAACTCATTGGCATTAGACAATTCCAGGGATAGATACAATGAATGTTCTGTGACACAATATCCATTAAGGTTAATTAAATCAATCATTTACAAAAAAGTGACAAATCTGTCCCAAAAAACCCCAAAAAACCCTCGTGAGACATCCATGAGAACTCTGAAGGGGTTACAAGCATCAGTGGCTGTGATTGGAGAGACATTTAATGATGTAGGATGAAAAGATAAACAGAAGTTATGACAGAATTAAAATAAATGATCTTGTTCACGTGAACATATGGCTTCTGATGGCTAACACACACTAATTGCGGACTTTTTCCCCCTTTAAGCTCACGTGCACGGCTTCAAAAATAAAAACGACAAAATAAAGCAGTGACTGCCTCTGTGGTTGGAGGATCACAGGCACGTCTGCTGAGGTTCTGAGAAAAACTTGTGTTCGACATTTTGTGAAGAGCAACACGAAATTATAATTAATCATTTGAGAACCCCTTTGGATTTTAATTAAAACCAGTGATGCATGAGACCACAACCAAACTCATTTTCATTCAAAGAAATTTGTAATCATTACTGAAACAAAAACAGATTTTTCCAGCTACGTTCCCAACAGTTATCTTTTAAACTAATTACAACATGTAACAACCTGTCTATTATAACCAGCAGTGGGTAGTAACAAATTATATTTACTGCGTTACATTTAAAGACAAACGTGCCACTCTGCACTGAAGCAATAATCAAGCCTGGAACCGGTTTACACTGTGAAAGGAATATTAATAACGCATGTAAACCATTAAAACAAATCCTTATATAAGATCAGAAACTTTTGCAGGCTTGTTTACTTATGTAATATTAGTTAACATAGCTTTAAAAAGCCCTTTATTTAGAGTAATGATCACCTGAGAAACATGCTACCTTTAATATTGAACTCTTCATATTTCAATAAAAGAGCACCCTGTTGAAAAACTGACCCACCAACAGAATTTTATTATCAAACCAGTTCTGAAGAAACTGATTTGCTTTTATTACTACTGTGTTGAATGGGAATTTCTTTGGATGCATGTATGTTTGCACGTTGGTCATGTTCTGCGCATGTTGTGCAGACACTGCTGCACTCACTTGCAAGACGCACGCCGGCAGCCTCACGTTTGGCTGACCAAGGCGGTAACGATGCACTTTCTAAGTACTTGTACGACTGTTTTTCAATAAAACAAACCAGAAATGAGCGCTATTAGTATTATTTTGTGTTGCTTACGGTACGGGCTACTCCCGTTACGACCTGCAAGCATTAGCATGCTAATGCTGCACGACGACGTTGTACGGTTAACATTGCGATTTATTTGGACGATACAAAAACATCTATCGTTTCATATTATGCTCCATACTTTCGCGGTGTTGCATTCCGTTTTGAAAAACATTCTCATTTTGTTGTGTGATCCCAGCAGCAGTAAGTGTCTGTGTCGCTGTGACGCCAGAGCTCCGCTGACGTCACAGCAGTTTCACCAGTTAAACTCCGTTTAAGCACTTCAACGATACTGATTTTGTTGCGTCCTATCATTTGTCCTGTGACCTCTGTGTTCAGTGTTTAGGTTTAGATCACTTGATATTATTTTATGCTTTCTCCAGTCCTGAGTTTCTAGTGTTTCTCAGTCACGTTTCAGTTGTTTTTTGCATTAAGTATTTTTCAGTTTCCCTCTTGTTATTTTGTCTTGAGTTTTGTGCATGCACTCAGTTGTTGTTCACAGTGTCTGACACATGTCTCTGTGTTCTTGTGGGTGTGTCTCTCACTGTGCACCTGAATTCACTCCCTCGTCACAGCACCTGTCTCGTATTAACTCTTTATCTGCTTCACTATTTAAGCCCTTCACAGTTCAGAATTCTTTGCCAGTTCGTTTTGTCTCCGTCCCCTGCGTTCTAGTTTTTTGGATTCCACTCAGTGTTTAGGGTTTAGTCTTTTGTCTTTTGTAGTTTTAGTGTTAGTGCTGTTTATTACTTTGTTCATTTGCCCTGTTCCGTTTGACTGTTTGTTTGTTCCTTTCTAGCCCTGGTGGTACTCTTCCTCTGTTCTTGGACCTGGCCCATTCTCGTGTTCCTCCTGGACTCCTCCCTGCCCGTGGACCCTGACCTTGGACTTCCACCCGACCTGGACTTCCACCCGACCTGGACTCCATTTCTGGCGCTCACTGGTCCCTTCCTGGTTAAGTCCTCTGTTTATCTTTGTTAGACCCTGTTAGCCCCATTGTTTGTAGTCTCATTTAGTTCCCATTCACTGTTGACTTCCCCGTGACCTTGCTCCTTCCCTTATAAAGCACTTTGTTCACGTCTTTGATTTGACTTTGACCTTTATTTGACATTCATCTCTGGACTCCTTTTGTTAGTCTTGTTTTTGTTGTTTCGTTTTCAAAAAACTATTATCACTTACACTTAGCCTCGTTTCCTTAGTCTGTCTGCATTTGGGTTCAACTCAAAAACTGACCGTAACACATCCCACCTGTGCTGTCCCTCTGAAATGTTCATTCCTAATCCTGTCCAGCCTCGTCACTCCCAGAGAAAATCGCAGCATCTTCAGCTCTGCCACCTCCAGCTCCGCCTCCTGTCTTTTTGTTAGCACCACTGCCTCTAAGCCATACAACATAGCTGGTCTCACTACTGTCTTGTAAACTTTCCCTTTCGCTCTTGCAGAGATCCTTCTGTCACAAATCACTCC
>OMMV01212334.1:0-14837 GCA_900302635.1 Chatrabus melanurus | reverse complement strand
GGGGGTCTAAAACAGAACCCTGCGGAACCCCATATTTTACCGGAGCAGGTCTTGAAGTAACATTATTGTACAAGACGCAGTGAGAACGACTAGATAAGTATGAAGCTAACCAAGAGAGAACCTGGCCCGAAATACCAAAATAACTTTCAAGCCTATCCAACAATATACGATGATCAACCGTGTCAAACGCTGCACTGAGGTCCAGCAGCAGCAGCACTGTGGTGGTGTCCGAATCCATCACCAGCAGAAGATCATTGACCACTTTAGTAAGTGCTGTCTCTGTGGAGTGATTAGTTCTCATAAAGATTATCAGTAAAATACACCACAAGCTGCTGTGAAACCACTTTTTCAAGAATTTTTGAGCAAAAAGATAAATTCAATATTGGTCTATAATTTGTCAAAGAACCCGGGTCAAGGTTAGGTTTCTTAAGAATAGGTTTGATCACAGCTGATTTAAAACAGGTAGGGACAGAACCCGATGTTGAAGACAGCTTGATAATTTCCAGTATAATTGGTCCAAGTGAAGGCCACAGGTCCTTGAGCAACTTAGTCGGTATCGGGTCGAGTACACAAGTAGTGTTTTTAGTATTTTCCACAAGCTTCGACAATCCTCATTATGTGCTCTTTTAAATTTGTTGAGTTACAAGATAATAGCATTTATTGTTTTTGAGTTAATGTGTACACAAGTCAGGTGGAATGGACTAACTCACTCACCTACTCATCCATAATTATGCTGTCTAAACTATACTGTTACAGCACAGGGGAACAATTTTGAAAAATGATATTTACACCATATTTCACACTCATTCTGTTGTATACTGTATACACAGACATTGATGGGACTGAGTCCCCCTGTG
This sequence comes from Chatrabus melanurus, assembly GCA_900302635.1. NCBI lineage: Eukaryota > Metazoa > Chordata > Actinopteri > Batrachoidiformes > Batrachoididae > Chatrabus > Chatrabus melanurus. The sequence goes on along the minus strand of OMMV01212334.1, from coordinate 13,980 downwards.
AAAACAGCACGATTTTTGTGAGGAAACATGCATTTGTGCAAGTGTGCTGCAGGAACAGCATGAGTTTGTGTTGACGGAGTGACAAGCAGCCTGAGTGATTAATGAGCCTCCTCAATAACACACCATGGCAAGGAAAGAGTGACAGTGCAGTTTGAAGGAGCTAAAATGGAAAAGAAGGAAAGAAAGAATGATAAGCTTGAGAAAAACACAGAAAATGAAACTTTAGTGTGGGAGTCACGGACACAGATGGTGGCAGACTGGCAGAGAACTTACCCAAATATAGACAGAGGAAGGTACAAGGTGGTAATAAGTCGGGATGACAGATGGATTAGCCCAGTCCTCCTCCCTGAAAGGCTGAGGTGGGCTCTTGAAAACACAATGTGACAGCTGGGCACTGTACATTTTCAGACATATATCTGTCTGTTTGTCTTCATATCTGTCTGCAGTTGTCTAGCTGTCTCCAAATCTGTCAGTCTGTCTGTCACACCTACACTATCTGTGACAGGCTGGATGGGGATCAGTGCATCTGTGTGACATGTTGGTATCTGGCTGGATTTTTCCAAGTGGTATTACAGACACAGCAGGAGTGTTAAAGCTGACTTTCAGCAGTGGCATGCTTTCAGCTCAGGTTTTTGCAGTTAAAACCTCTAATAAACCATGCATACAATGTAAATTACAGCATTGTGGGAACATCTTGCAAACATTATGTATTGTGCACAACTAGTGGCAGTTAATTATATGCAGAGGAGTTTTTGTGGGTGGGCACTTTAGACAAAGATGTATTTGCAGATATATAAATGAAAACATAGAGTAAAATAATGCATGCAGACAATCCGCTCGACCATTAACATCTCTGCAGTGAGAAAACAAATGCTTCTTCAGAGTCAGTCATGACAGGACCATGGACAGCTACCTCGAGCAAGCCAAAATAACTCCACATTCATTGCAACAGCACAGTGCAATGAAAAGAGGCAGGTTACTACAATGGCTGGATTGGTAATCTGGCATACCGGGCAATACCTGGTGGGCCGACGCACATTTGGCCCGATGCAATTATAGTTTATAAAATTAACGACCGCGCCAGCCTTTAAAACATGGAATGCGACCCATTGGTTCATTTTCTAGACTGACGCTGGGCTGGCCCAATGAAATCGGAGCCCTCTGTGCCAATAGTCTCATGTGCTACTGGTAGTAAAGTTAAATAACATCTCATAACTCATGTTGCTAAAGGCGTTTCACAATAAAAGCGTTTCAATGTAAAAGCAGGCCAAGCTTCACAACAAATAATTTATTGTGAAACTCACAGCTTCATTGTTCCGTGTCGTTGTAATTTGACAAAACTGAGCCGAAGAGCTAAAAACCGTTGTTTGTTAAAAAGGAGCAGCAGTGAACTCCTGAGGTGAACACAGACATTTAAAAGTTTGGATCATGTTTCAGTAAGTAGATAAGCTGAATAAAAGCTTATCTTCTGTGTGTGGAAGCTTTAAATGAACTGTTTAGGGGTGGATCCACGGGGGGTGGAGGGGGGGTGCTTTGTTCTGATAAAGGTTGAAGTGTTGTTGGATTACTAAAAACTTTGGACTAAAATTGAAACGTTTTAAATATTTTTTTTGTAATTATATTTGAGTCTCTTCAAATTACATTTTTTTACCTTTTTTATTTTCATATAATTTATAACAAAAAATTGTTAAAAACCATTTGAAATACTGTATTGAAATAATTTGATACATTAAATAAAAAAACATAATAGCCTGTAAAGGCATAAAAGAGCTTATTATCTCTGTATAACTTTTCATCCATCCATTTTCTCAACCTGCTTATTCCAGTTAAGAGTTGGGGGGAGGGGGCAGGAGCCTGTCACAGCGGTCACTGGGGGGGATGCAGAGTACACCCTGGGCAGGCAGGGCTGACACATATAGACAGACAAACACATTCACACTCTCACTCACACCTACGGTCAATTTAGAGTCACCAGTTCACCTAACCTGCATGTCTTTGGAGGTGGGAGGAAACTGGAGCACCTGGAGGGAATAATTCCCCATGATGATAAAAAAAAATTTCAAATATTGTTTGTCTCGGCCACAATAGATCAAAAATATCTTTTATGCCTCAGACAACTGCTCACACATGGATTTTACTTCGATCTGCTGCCTCTCACCCAATGACCGCTGGAAAAGGCTCCAGCCCCCCCAACACTTAACTGGAATAAGCAGGTTTAGCTAATGGATGGAATGGATATTATGCATGTAATGAGAGGAGCTAACATTAACTAGTACAAATCTTATGTTTGTTAGCCTCTTGCTATGTTGCTTGCTATGCATTACTTATACGTATGATGACAGTTTTCAGTCCAACTGAATTAGCAAACATTCTATCTAAACATTCAAACATTAGATAAAACGTTAGTTAGTTCAGATTGGGTTTTTTTCCCCTTTTGGGGGTGGAGGGTGGTAATAACGACAACAAATTTGTATGTGCGTGTGGGTGTGTGTGGGGGGTGCTGAAGGGGGGGTTTGCCCAGGGCTTCATACAATCAAGAATCGCCTCTGACAGCTGGCACGCGTATTGTGTTTCCATGATGGGCCGCCATGGCCAAAAATGCCAGGGCCGTTTTTTTGTGTCAGTCCAGTCCAGGTTACTACTGACCTATCCGAGCTGACATCACACCCATAGCAACCAGATGGTGTAAGAGCAATTAGAGGAGAACTATGGCAGTGATGCAGAAATGTGTTTGTGTGCAAATTGGCAAAAATAATTTTAATGTGAAGACCAAAGTCCTTTTCTGTGAACTGTGGATGTGCCCATTACAGTTTCCTTTATTTGAGGTTTCATGTTCTTGTTTGCAATGGTGATGGACAGGTTGACAGACGAGATCAGACAGGAGTCTCCATGGACTATGATGTTTGCAGATGACTGTGATCTGTAGTGAGTGTAGAGAGCAGGCCTGTCGAGATGGAGATATGCTCTGGAGAGAAGGGGAATGAAAGTCAGTAGGAACAAAAGGAAGTAAGAGGGTACTTCAAAAAGTTCTCGGCCTCGCCCAGAAACAAAAATATCTGGAGGCTCAAGATGTGACCTTCTTTCGTGAAGGGATAGCAAAACTTGAACATTGGTGGACCTAGTGGATTGAAGTTAAGGGAGATTATGTTAAAAAATAAGCAAGAACAATCTTTCTCCTGTGACATTTTCTGGTTGAGTCCGAGAACTTTTAAGTACCCTCATACATGTGTGTGAATGAGTGGGAACACAGTAGAATAGCGTGGTTGCAAGGAGTAGCGGTAGTGAAGTTAGATGAGTTTAAATACTTGGGGCCAACTGTTCAAAGTAATGGAGAGTGTGGTAGAGAGGTGAAGAAGAGAGTGCAGGCATGGTGGTGCCCTACCTGCACTCTCTTCTTTGCTTGGTACAAAAGCAGTATTCATGAAAGGCTGAGTCTTCAAGGACCAAAGCTGGGCAGAGGATCTCAATTATGTCAACAAATGCACAGCACTGCATCAAGAACCATCATTCATCAATAGCTGATCAATAGCTGATATAATAGGCTAGGGATTACTTTGGAAAACCTTTGTCAAGCACTACAATACAGAATTACATTCACAAATGCCACTTAAAACTTTACTGTGCAAAAAAAAAGAAGCCTCATGTTAACCTTGTCCAGAAGCATCATTGATGTCGCTGGGCTGTGAAGCCTTTGGATTGGACCATCACACAGTGGAAACGTGTCAGATGAATTGGTATTCCAGATCTTTTTATGGAAGAAATGGATGTTGTGTGCTCCAGACCAAAATTGAAAAGGACTATCCAGGCTTTTATCAGCAACAAGTCCAAAAGCCAGGTTCTATCATTGTATGGGGTTGTGTCAGTGCCCTTGGCAAAGGTAATTTACACTTCTGTGATGGCAGCGTTAATGCAGAAAAGTACATTGAAATTTTAGAGCAACATATGCTGCCTTCAAGATGACATCTTTTCCAGAGACGTCCGTGCATGTTTCAACAAGACAATGCAAAACCACATTTTGCACACATTACAAAGGCATGGTTGTGGAAGAAGAGGGTACGCCTATTGGACTGGCCTGCCTGCAGTCCTGACCTGTTCCCAATAGAGAATGTGTGGAGAATTTTGAAATGAAAAATGCAACAATGACAACCCAGTACTGTTGCACAACTTAAAACGTGTTTGCATGAAGAATGGGACAAAGTAACGCCTGAAACACTTCATTGCTTGTATCCTCAATGTCAAAACATCCTTAAGTGTTGTGAGAAGCAACGGCAACATTACAAAGTGATGAATGCTTCAGCATCCCAACTTTTTTTGGAATGTGTTGCAGGCCTGAAATGAAGGAATGGATTATATGAACAATTGAATTGAAGTTGACCACACAAAACATGAAATATCTTAGGTGTGTACTGTCTGCAATGAAATAGAACTCAAAGTAAATGTAAGAACCACTGCATTTTGTTTTTGTTTGTTTGTTTTGCATTTTCCATATCATCCCAACTTTTTCTGATTTGGGGTTGTAGTCTGACATACTGCTATTTCCTAAACCCATATTATTTAGCTGTAGTTATGCAATAACCCTACCTTGCAAGTGCCAATGTTTCGACCTGGGTTTGAATCCTGCTCATGCTACCTGTCTGTGTCCTTGGGCAGGACACTTAATCTGCATTCATTGTCTCAGTCCACCCAGCTGTAAATGAGAACCAGCCTTTGTTGGGGAGTAACCTGTGTTGGACTGGTGTCCCGTCCAGGGGGAGTCATAGACTCTCATCTGCTTCATGCTACAGAATCCAGAGCTAAGCAATGACACCAACGGGCCCAACAGGCCTACCTTGCAAGGTGAAAAGGGGGACAAGAGGGCATAAAACTGGCAACACAAGTGTCAAAGTCTGAACCTGAAACTATGCTGAGATATTGGAAAAAGCAAAGAAGTGGATGGCCAAATAAGTGCTTGTATAAAAAGAAAAAAAATCAACTGTTTCACTTTTCTTTCACTGCAGACAGCTGCCAGCTGTTTTGAAAGCATAAATATAAAATTTAAGAGGAAGCAAAAGAAAACTAGAAAGAGCACTCAGAGAGTGCAACACCCGCACTTTACATGTTTGATAGAGAAAAAAATACTATTTTCATTTAATCACAAAACCATCTGACCATATGGTTCCTTCCTGAGGTAATATATCATAATCCTTCATGAGTACTTTTGAGCTAGCATTATGCTCAGTTAGTACTCTTGTCCAGTCATTATGCATCACAAATATTTTTGACCTAGTATTGTGCTCAATGAGTACTTTTAATCTAATGTGACCTTGGCCTTTGGCCGATTCCTCTCAAAATCAAATCACTTTGTCCCCTCCATATCCTCAACACCTTCTGCCAAGTTTGGTCCAAATTGGGTCAAAACTGTTTGAGTTACGCTCTTTACAGACAAACAGACAGACAAACAAACGGGCCCGAAAACAATACCCCCACCGCACTACTGTGCGCGGGTGTAACAAAGGGGAAAACAGAAGCAGAGTAAGTGTACTATGAGTGGAGAAAAAAATCCTTGTCACATTTAACACCTCAGAATGAATGAGTCACTGAAGAAACGTGAGAAAGAGATTGGTTCAGCACCTAATAAATGGGAAAATCGTAAAAATTCTAAATATCTGCAAAATTTCTGAAGGTTTTCATGGAGTTCGAGCACCTTGAAAACAACACGTGATAATAATTTTATAAAGCATTCTGTCTTGTCATATCCAACCGAAATGTCTTGACCTATCTATCTATCTAAATTATGACCATTTGAACACACAGTGCCTCCATTTTCAGGGGCGATAAATAAATTTAAGGATTGCTTGCTTATGACGGCCCATCATTTCGATGATGACGGTCCCTTCATTTTCTTTTTTTAGTATTATTGTTAATACAAATCATCACTTTTACAGCCTGTTTTCTTGAGACAAGTCATGAGATGGATACATGAACATTTCCGATGTCTTGGATTTCAGTTACAAATCATTAAGAAATACAAAGAGTATGGTACTGTATGGTAAATCTGTCTGGAGGAGGCAGTTCTCAAAAACTGAGGGTGTAAAAAGCACTGCTTTTTAAGCATTGCTTAACAGGAGGAGTCACCCCTACCACACACCCCATCCCACCCCACAATTATATGCCCAGCACCACACACACCACTTCCATTTTTTTCTGACTGAACACTTTAATAAATTAAACATATATTAACGAGAAACTGAATACTTTAACATAAGAACACTTTAATGCAAGAAACTTAAAAAACTATTAAGTGATACTATGTGTTGCCACAAGAGATCACACCACCGCCATTATAAAGGCTATTAAAAAAAAAGGTATGTTGCTGGTGCCCCCTGGCATTTGGCGCCTAGCTGACCACCTATGCTGCCTATGCCACAGGCCACCCCTGTAAGAGATCATGCAAAAAGAGGACTACTAAGGGAAGTTGCCAAGATATCCATGACAACTCTGAAGGAGTTATAGGCAACTTTGGTCTGTTGCATCACCAGATATCCAGCTTCATGGTGGAGTGGAACAAAGAAAGATTTTCTGGAAAAGAAGATGTGAAATTTCAGCTGCAGTTTGCTTGAATGCACATGGGAGACTCAAGCCTTTATTTGAATGTTTTCTTGTATGAAATTCCTTCTCTGTTCCACCAGGAAGCTGTAATTGGTGATGCGACAAAAAAAAAAAAGTTGCACTATGCACAGTTTCTCCAATCAAAAACACAGAAGCCTCTAACTCCTTCAGACTTGTCATGGGTATCTTGGTGGCTTACCTCACTAGTCTCCTTCTTGCACAGTCACTCAGTTTTTAACAACTATCTTTATTTTACCACAATGTTTTGAATACAACGTCATGTGCCATCCATGATTCTGCACATACAGTAGCGGTGTAATTACATATTTGACAGCACTTACACCCTTAGCAATACAGTGAATATTTCAGTCTGCAGTTGGTTAAAATAAAACATTTCCTATTGTGAGCTATAAACAGCTTCATCTTCACACTTGAGAAAATGAAAACGCACAAAGCATGGAAAAAATAAAAGATTAAACACAAACACTTTCCCAGGATGAAAACTTTAAATCAGTCAAATCAATGGATCATTACCAAGAAGTACGAAGAAGAAGAAGCTACTTTGCAGGAACATCAACAACATTTCATCAGCATTTTTCTTTACAGTGACAAATAATATATGTCAGAAGAGCTGGAATGAGCTCGGCAACAAGAAGAGGAACATATTCTGCCATAAACTAGAGTCGATCCAGAACTATTCTGCCGCCTGGTGGATGAAATGTTAAATTCTTCTGCTCCACACACGATACAATGGCAAATGTGTGGACAATTCCCGTACACTGCATTATGGTTGTGCTGTAAAATTGATGGTTGTACCTCAACACAGAGCCAGTATAGTATTTCTCATTAAAAACAGATTACACTGTTGTTCATGGTCCTGATCAAAGTGCTGTCGTTTAGATTATTATTATTATTTTAACAAATGGCTCTGTGGGTTCCATTTTTCAATAAAAGCTTGTTGTCAAAATGTAGTATGAGTTTAACAGGGGAAAACAACTCAGATATATACGCATAAACAAGCAAATTTCGTCTTTCCTTTTAAATTATTTAAAAGTTCCACGACAGAAAAAGACAGTGATGCATTTCGACATTTGAAACAGTCAAATAAAAGTTCCACAAGAAGCAAATACAACATGATGGACAACTGGGTTCTGTTGTTGCACACAGAGTGCCTGAAATTCTGCCAGGCAGAGAAATATCAAAGCAGCATCCAATCGGTCACATTAAACATGAAAATATATCTATGTGAGAGCCTGGTTGACAGGAGCTGTCTGCAGTAAGTCTGCCGGGTTTATTTGGACAAAGAGTCTTTTTGTGAAGTAACTGGGGGATTTTGTGTGATACACACATATCGACTGTTGTGGTTTTCAATTGAATTCTTCAAGAGAACTCACTTTTTTCTGATATGGAGCAAAAAAAAAAAAATTTAATTGTGTGTGAAGTGAGTACCGTACTTCAATGTATATGTATCACAAGGCTGGGATGTTTCTGTGTGCAATATCTTCAGCATCACATAAGTCTTTTTACACCCTCAGTTTTTGAGAACTGCCTCCGCCAGACAAATTTACCATACAGTACTCTTTGTATTTCTTAAAGATTGATGTAAATGAAGTCCCAGACATATTCAGTGACTTGGAAATGTTCATGTATCCATCCCCTGATTTATCTAAAGAAAAGTGGCTGTAAAAGTGATGATTTACTGTAAATTCATCAAAGGGTGCCAATAACTCTGTCCAGCATACTTTTTATGTCAGTATTTTTTGTTTCAGTTTATGAAAGCATTTTGTTTTGTTGTTTTTGCCAAAAAACTTTTGACATTTTCAAAAATATTTTGATGAAACAAAATTGGTTTGCATTTATTTCTGACCATATTTTAAAATGTGTACATAAAATATAGGTGTGCCAGTAATTCTGACCATTACTATTTATAGTTTAAAAAAATTATCTACAACTTCTTCTATGTACAACAAAGGTTTATTTGACAAGACAATGCAAAACAACATGCTGCACACATTACAAAGGCATGGCTGCGGAAAAAGAGGGGACGGATACCGGACTGGCCTTCCTGCAGTCCTGACCTGTCCCCAATAGAGAATGTGTGAAGAATTTTGTAACAGAAAATGCTACGAAGATAACCCGGTACTGTTGCACACCTTAAGATGTGTTTGCAGGAAGAATGGGATAAAATAACACCTTAAATGCTTCATCACTTGGTATCCTCAATGCAAAAACATATTTTAAGTGTTGTGAGTAGGAATGGCAACATTACAAAGCGGTAAATGCTTTAGCGTTCCCAACTTTGTTTTGAATGTGTTGCAGGTTTGAAATGCAGGAATGGTTGTATATTAACAAATGAAATGAAGTTGACCACACAAAACATGAAATATCTTGGGTTCATACTGTCTGCAATGAGATAAAAGTCAAAGTAAATGTAAGAATCACTGCAGAGTTTTTTTTTTTTTTTTGCATTTTCCATATTGTCTCAACTTTTACTGATTGACTACTGATTGACGGTATAAATTGACTACTCACTTGTAGCTTGTGTTATACAAATCCAAGTAATACAGACTGAATGAGGTATAGATCACAGCCCCTGCTGTGGAGCCAGAGAAACCCTGAGCGTAAATAATAAATATGGCGTCCCTGGAGATGTAGAGGACTGAGCTTGGCCTGAGGGCAGGAGAGAAGCTGTGGGAGGATGTGACAGCTGATAGTGGAGATGCTGCACACAGATATCTGGTCTCAGTTACAGCAGCAATGGTCACTCCGCTCAGTCTCCAAGGTCTAGCCAAGGACAAAACACCCTCTGCCATGCTGCGACTGGGTGCACTCTTAGTGAAATGAATTACACACACCTTGGATGACATATTCAACTCAACTAGAATATTTTAGTTGCCATGTTATAATGAAACATTTAGGACAATACTTTGTTTTATCTGAAACATGTTTTCCTCAAACTTCAGTTCAGCCAGAGACACTTGTAGAGTAATTGTCTATTTGCAGCAAACAGTTCTGCAGTTAGTACATTTGCTAGAAATGACTCTGACCTTTAAAGGATCTGCTCTTTAAAAGAATCTGAGCAGCAGTGAGATTTTGCAAAGAGAGCTAATACCCAGCAGTTACTGAAACATGTGAACCATCTGTCCTGCTGGCAGCTGTACTATAATATGAATTATGTACAGTGCTGTGAAAAACTTTGTGCCCCCTTGAGCTTTTACACATTTTAATTTTTATGACATCAAATTTAAAAAATCACAAAGTCAATCCAACAGTACCCAAGGATCCTCCGAAGAGACCAAGTACCAAAGACATGTAGTGTTCGCCTTAGGTCACTGGTTAGTGTCCAAGTCTCACACCCATACTGTAAGACAGGAAGCACCAGGACCATAAAGACTTCATTGTCCTGCAAACACATCTGTCTAGCGACTTCATGACTCCATCAGGAACATCACAGTTTAATGATATCAGTTTTCTGTGTGAACTTACCTTTCCTGTTTATCTGTGTTTCCAGGTGCAGCAGAATGCAAGCTATACTACTTGAATGTGGACTGCAGTCCCTGCTGGCTCTCTTTCTGCTTCAAACTATGACCTGTGGTGAGTTCACATCAAACCACACTCAGTCCCTGCAGTACGTGCTGTGTATGAACAGCAGCTAGAACCATGTACAGACACACTGCACAGTCACTGGCAGGCCACTCCAGACCTTTCACCATCAGAAAAAAGGCATGTGAATGCTGTTTGCCTTCCTGATCTGTTTACGTTTTTGCTTCGTGACTGTACCCAAAGTTTGCCTGACATGTCTTCATTTGAAAGTCCAATCTCACAATGATGATGCAAGAGATAAACCACTAGATCTGGATCAAGATCATAATTTAATGGGTTCTTCGTTAACCTGTGACCCACTCTACCACCAAATATTATTGAAATTAGACTAAAGGTTTTTGTACCCTATATTACCCTATAAAATGCAGTGAGTGGATAGATAGATAGATAGATAGATAGATAGATAGATACATACATGCATACATACGCTCCAGGTTGCTCCAACAACAAATGCTTCATCTTGTGTGTCCCCAAATTAAAAGTGCATATCATTAGGATAAACTGGTTTAAATCTGGTTATCTTTGATGCACCACATCAATCCAAAAAGTGTTACTTTTGATGATATGACCCCTTTAATAATTATCTTACTGGATCCAAGACCATTTAATTTCAATCAGTTCATTCAGTCTGTTCTTTAAACGTTAAAACCTGGAGGAAAAACATCATGAATCAAACATTTTTACACATTTTTACACCTTTAAGAGGTTTGTGCAGGTTTAATTAACGCTCGTTAAAGCAGAGAGTTTCAGTGCAAAACGTCCACTAGTTTACATACAAACCCTCACATTTTATATATTTTTGTAAGAGTTATTAAAGCAAGCTATTTTTGAAAGGAGACTTACGTGTGGAGCTGATTGGAGATATTGCATTCAGCCAAAAAACCGGCGTGGTGCTTATCACGGTTTGGAAAGAAACTGCAATTTGCAGTACATTTTAAACATGTATATGTCACAGTTTGGCATAAAACATTAATGGGGCAGTGAATCTCATTTTATCTCATTTTGGAAAAGAGCTCTTCATATGTAGATCTGTGTTCTGCCTGTGCGGGGATATGCGCCGGCACCAATGGGTCTCAGGGCCGATATAAGTCTTACTTCTTCTAACATCAATGCTCAGGTTAACATGTGACTAACAGGAATAACATTAAAGCTTACACTCAAACATAATTGACACATTTCATTGTTAAGTGGTTCCTGTGGCATGGATATTGGCTACAATGTTGCCTCAATTGCACTGCAAAATGACAGTACAATTGAAGGTGTTAAGAGTTCCTGGACTAAAAAAAACAAGCTTTATTAGATTGGCATAGAAAGTTAAATCACCATAGAATATCAGATGTTGGGAGGTTTTGAGTGATGTTTGCTCAATAAGCATCACTTTTTTTCCTTTTTCCTTTCAAAAATCTGTCAGTTTGCAGCCTAAATTGATGTTCTGCGGTGGGAATTTTTTCTTTATTATTTTTTGTGCTCCTCCATGAAACTGATTCATTCATTCATCATCATGCACACACCTGCAATGGCCGTGCACCCTCGTAGGCAAACTCGCTCCCAGTTTGGGAACGACTCACCTAAAGCACGACTCCACAGCAGGGGTCATCAGTTAGATTTGATTTGATTCTCCTTTCCAAAGAAAATCCTTTGTTGTATTTTAGTTATTGTCTATAGTTCATGTTTACACTTCACAAATCAGAATATGAGACTTCATTAAGCAAAAAAAAAACAAAACTATGATGATGCTTCTAGCAGGGATCAGCAACTCTTCTCCTGGAGATCACCTGCCCTGCATGTTTTTCAACTTTCACTGCTCCACCCACTGCTAATTAACCAAGTCTGGGGTGCTCAGCCAATCAAGAACTAGGAAACCCCAGATTTGACTAATTAGCTGTGGTTGCAGCAGGGAACCATGGAAAACCCTGCTGCAGGTGATCTACCTGCCTTGGTGACCACTGCCTAAGAGCATCAACCCTGATTTTGAATCCAACTTTGGCCATGTGCCTCAGGTCATCAGCAGGATGAATCTGGACTGCAGGTGTGAAAATGTGAATGTGGATGTTAGAAAACATTGAAAACATCGCTCTCAGCAAACCTCCTCTCCATAAATTAAAAGGTGAACTTCAATGCAGGTACACAGGATGTGATAAACGATGGTCCCAGTGCATTTAAACTTCTGCAAAGCCTACAGCACTGAAGAACTGGATAAGAGACTGACTGATGTGGGATAAAAGTAATCAAGCATGTCAGTGATATTCCTCCAGAAAATCAAAGAGCTCACACTCACCAAATCTATACTTTATGCTCCCAGCCCACCAAGAGAGAACTGTTTAGAATAAAGCATAATACAAAGATAAAAGTCAGTATCATTCTGTAAAACATACCAACAGTATCCATTTCATTCAGAATAATCTCATGTCCAGCATTCATATTATTGATTCTGCAATATAGCAGAAGTTTGTATTTGGCAAACTATTAAAGCACACTTTAGAGTGTATCCCCATCTGAAATGTTATGTTTAATTTATTCAAATAAAAATCCCTGACTCCATATCAAACACAGATTTAATTTTTTCAGTTTCTTGATAATTAATTTTGTACCTTTCCATTAATTGTGCTAAAGTAACTGACGTTAAGCAACCATTTCACTCTGGTGTTGTTTATTCTGTTCATTTGTTTTTTACACCCATGAGCGTTTGTGCATGCAGGGGTATTGTTTCCAGTCCTGTATGTCTGTGTCTGCACGAAAAAAGTAACTCAGAAAGTTTTGATCTGATTTGGATCAAACTTAATGGAATGATTGATGGCAAACCAAGGTGAAAATGATTTGATTTGAAAAAAAAATCAGTTAGTCAAGGGTCACAGGCCAAGGTTAGAATTTTGGAGAATTGGTTAATCACCCACCTATAGGTATTATTAAATGGTAATATGAAGTCATATACCACTTTATTATTGGTCACATGGCCTTTGACATTGGGCGGGCTTGAAAGATCAAATTCAAGGTAGTAACTGCTGAACTCAAACTGTTTGGTGCCAGTATGGATTAAACATGTTGGAAGGGCTGTGTGTTCGTCAAGGATAAAGTGGTTCAATTTTTGTACACAACTGATCAAACATGAAGGCCACACATGTATCATGGTAACAATCAAAAAGAACTTATTTGCATGACTCAGTGTCAAACACAGTGTTAACACTGTTTCACTCTCTGAGTGCCCCTTGTAGCTGAAGTAGAAGTAATGGACAGGAAACTGTCTTCTGTTTTGCTTTGACCATTAATTTTCTGGATGGGAATAGAATATACATTGGTCAATCATATAATTGGATTGTCACACATCAACTACATCAAGTTAATTATCCAATTTAGCATTATTAAAAAGTATATCCACACTACTAGAGTTATGCTTTGTGCATATAAGGAGGGTTTAGGCACACTAATAGGCAACGTATGCAGAGTGTTGAGCTTGAAAATCAGTGATATTTACCCCTAAAGCCTCGGTCACAACCGGCCGATCGGGCTCCTACGGCCTGTCTGCGTCCAAAACGTGTGCAGAAATGCACGTGCCATGCAAGGCCGCAGACAGCACGTAAGCACGTACGGTGGATGTTGGACATGTCCAACAGATTCTACGACTTCCCAGCAAACAGCCACACCACAACATAAACATGCATCCCGCCCAAGAGGTCCGCAAGTGAGACGTGCAATATATATACGGCACCCATGGGGAAAAACTAATCAGTACTCTATAAGTGATCTGATCTTATTGCCGCTAAATTCCATATTCATAAATGTAAACTCACC
>OMMV01212212.1:0-22177 GCA_900302635.1 Chatrabus melanurus | reverse complement strand
GAGGGTTTTTTTCCCCCGTTGTTTATGTCTAATGCATCAGCATCATGCACGTTCATCACTAGCACCGCGATGATGTTGCACACACATCTGCCAATGGCGGGGGGGGGCAGAATGTATATGGACAGCTGGTGTTAGCAAAATGTGCCATAATAAGTGGGACTGTGCCAATAAGAAGACTGCTTATGTAAACAGTGCAGGTTTCAAGATTGCAGCAAAAGGCTGCAGATGTTAGCAAATGCAAATGAGGTAGGAAATGCATTTAGTATAAACAAAATTGCATACAGACTGTGTTTGTTTGGAGTGACTACCCCGTACATTGTCACAATATTTGCATTGTCATACATATTCATAGTCTCCTACTGTGAAGCCTTTACAGAGTGACAGTTCTTTAAAAATATAAAAGGATTAAATGAATTATCTTTTTGATGTTGTAGGACATTTTTATGCCTCGTCACTATGTATGTAGTATGTGGGAAATTACTTCTTCGTGCTTGTGTGTGTCTGTTGTTGTGTGGACACAGTTTTGTGAACGCTGTAACTCAAACACAATATAAGATAGACACTTGATACTTTCACTATAGGTACTCCTTGAGGTGGAGATGATCTTATTCAAGTTTAGGGTTGTTTTGGTGCATCGTGGACTCAATGGATACCCTGATCGCAGCACTTGAGAAGCCGAGTGAGTAATCGGAGTGTCTGGGTTTGCGATTGTCCTGGATCAAGACTAAGATCCAGGTTTTAGATGACTTCCTGGGCTTGGCCATCAGAAATGTATCTTTATACGGCGGAAGTATTGATCTTGTAGAGACATCCACTTATCTTGGCAGTAGCATTCATGTCTCTGGGTCCTCGGCATTTGAGATCGAGAGACACCTGGGAAGAACTTATGGAGTCATGAGATCACTGGACAGAGGTGTTTGGTGGTATCTTTGCAAGAACGAAGGTCCAAGTCTTTAGGGTCCTGGTACTTCCTGTTTTACTGTATGGTTGTGAAACTTGCACGCTAACCAGTGACCTAAGACAATGACTGGATGTCTTTAGTACCAGGTCTCTTCGAAGGATCCTTGGGTATCGCTGGAATGACTTTGTGTCAAACGAGCGGTTGCTGAGGGAGACTCAGATGAGGAGTATCACTTGCATTGTGAGGAAATGTCAGCTTCGACATTTTGGCCATGTGGCGTGTTTCTCTGTGCATGATCCAGCACATAGGTGCCTGAGTGTTGAGGACCCCAATGGCTGGAGAAGGCCAAGAAGGCCATTTGTTAACCAATTTTGATAATGTTAGAGTTGTTTTGTATGTTTTGGGTCTGAAAATTTGCTCTGAAAGTATAATTAATCAACTCAGTATCCTTAAAAACCTACAAAACGATATGAAATTTAGTTCACATATGTCGAAAATAGGGGTATGGTTAGTTCTGATGGGGCCAAAATGGAAACGCCCCCACCAGCTAGAGAGGGAAGGGTCTGAAAATTTGAACCCCATCATTTTCTGACAATCTGACCCCTAATGAAGCCCAAAAATCAACAATTTTAGCACAAAAATCCTACGGGAGTACGTACCATACCACGCTATATGTCGTTTTTGTTTGGCTCAGTGTATACAAAAAAAGGCGGCGTAATGAGGAGTCTTCTTATCAAGTTTAGTGACATTTTCCTCACTTTATATTGCTTTTTTTTCTTAAACTGAGTTAGTCTGTTCATAAAAATTTTATAAGCACTGCCACAGTGGCTTGTGACAGTTCTTAGTGTCAGATCCCATTGTGGTAAAAAAAAAATGGAAGAACAGTTTGCAGCTTGTGCTGCTGCACATACAGGAGTTTGATGCAAGCAGTCGTATTGTCAGTGTCAGCTGAAGCAGAGAGGAGGCTGTAATGTATGCATGCAAATGTGATACGGGTTGATATGCTCTGCCTTTAGCGGCCGAGATCTCAGTCCTCTTCCTCCCATTGCATTGTTGTCGTTATAGCGTTTTTGAAAGAAAATATTTTTAATTGGGATGTCTCAATCGGTTTTTTTAACCTGAGATCCATGTTATGTAAATTGATTATATGCTCATAGAGACTCTGATGCAATATTGTTTAAATTAATTAGGATTTCTACTTTTATCAATTGCCACGATCTATAAGCTGAACAGTTTGTTTATTTCAAAAGGTGCCCTGCCCACCATGTAGCCACCACTAAAACGCCTCTATGGCTGTTACTACTTCGCAACAGTGTCGCAAGAAACTGCCGCGACCTCTTCTACACTTGCACGAGTCGGTTTTTCAGGCGATTTGAAAAAGCCATATTTCATAAAACTGCAATGGAAACACTTTTTGCGCAATTATAGATCAAATGACATGCAGGAAGTGTCACATGACATGAATTTAAACCAATATCTTCTTAAACCTTATAAGAGACAAAGACATTATGGCAATATTGGATTCGAAAGAACTACATGCCATTATTTAGCAGGATTAGCACATCTGTGGGCTTGACTATTGGAATGACAGGTATGGCGACAAAACCCAGTAGTCGCATAGCATCACTCAGTGGAAACGCTGTCGTTTCGCAATTGCGTTTTGTTGACATTGTGAAAATATCACTTACATTTTGCACAAATCTGCAATGGAAACCAGCCTAGTGAAACACGCCTATGTTTAACGTTTTTGGGTTTTCCCCAAATATTTTTCATAGTGTTGTGAAGTGATTTGGGGCGGGGTTTGTGTCAGTGTGGAGCTGTTGTGGCACGGAGTGTTGGTCAGCCTGTCTTTATTTCAAATTCAAAGAAAACACTGCAATTAAACTGCAGTTCTCTTTCACAGCATTCACTTCAGTGACTTGCTGAGTAACCCATATTGAAGTGGCTCATTCATGTTAGTCATAGAATTGGGGTTATGCAAGTAACTTTTTTCCACTCCAGCAGTGCCTTTGAGGCACACTGCACAGTAGGAATGCAGCTGAAATTAATGCCAAAAATGTAGCTCTCACCTTTGATTTCATTTTGTTTATGTAAAGGATCAGATGGAGATCTGACTGTTACAAGGAAGTGAAGTTTATTTATATAGCACCTTTCACAGAAAAAAGACCATCAATTTCTTCATAACTATCTATAAATTTAAATAAAGTAAGTTTTTTTTTTTAAAACACACCAAAATGAAAGCAATTTAAGCACAAATTAAAGTGGTAAAATAGAAGTACAAATCGGCACACAAACAATTAAAAAAAAAAACCCATATAAGTTCCATCCAAAAGCTGTTGGTAATAATATGTCTTAGCTGCTTCCATAGAATCAGTGGAACAAAGAGTTGAGGTAAAGTAACATTTATTTTATTGATCCCTGTCGGAAAATGGGTCTTCTGCATTTTACCACCCTGCAAGTTAAACACAATTTAAACACTTGAAGGCAACACATTCCATAATTTTTTAGCCAGTCCATCAGAAAACACCCTGATCAGCTGTGACAACTGTTGCGCTGAATCTGGTGTTGAACTCATGTGACATTGAAGCGATCTTTATTTTTCCGTGTCCCTGTTGTTTGACAAGGTCAGACATATTCCCACATGGCCTGCGCTGCCAGAGAACAGCTGCATTACACCCAGAAATGCACAGGATTTTATTAATAAAACACATCATGATTAATAAAACATATTACTGATATTTTTGAATATTATTGAAAAAGAGCGAACATGGCGGTGAACATAAAACTAAACCTATCCTACATTTTTGTGCTTAACAGCTGTGCAATCGTCAGACGGATTCTAATATTTCATATTCTGATAATTATACTTGTTGGTAGGGTTAGGTGTTAAAACGACAGCAGTATGTATCGCAACAGCCACTTAATATCGATAAGAAAGCTTCTCGATTGAATGTTCGATAGTTTCCCTGCCGCCAGGACAGCACATCAGGTTCGGGTGTATGAACAAACACCAAGCGTGCCCCCCTCCCTCACTTACAAAGAGCCTATCACATCTCTTGATAATGGAGCGTGGAACGAGTGAAATGCAAACAGCCAGTCACTTAACAGGTGTGGTGTTAGGTTGCAACATCGACATGTGACACAACCAGAGGTCCATGTCCGCTGGGCAAGTTCGAACCCCACCCCTGCCCATTCTCCGTGTAATGTGGAGTTGCGTCCGGAAGGGCATCCGGCGTAAAACTTCTCCAAGTTTCAATTGGGAGAAGCCGAAAGTAGATTATTATTCTGTGTACAAAACAACTCTTATGTGTATTGATTAAACACAATGAGATTTATGATAAACTGATAGAGACTTATCAGCGCCGTATACAGCCTGGAATTTCCATTAAGCCATTAGTTTGCCCAATGACTCCTCTGGAGAATATTCAGAGCGCCCTCAGATATGAAACACCTCTTATGGACATTGACAACAATCCCCAGCAACTTTCAGGTGGCGGAAAAATTCCCACATTCCATTCGGATCGCCAGTTGTATCCATGTTTGCAATACTCCAGCCAGATTGCACACAGATTCCCAAGAAGCAGAATGATCTTGAAGATTTAATCTCGGACACTGAGCAGACGGCAGTCTGTGAGACTTCAACTGAATCCTCAAGGAAACCACAACAAGTCTGTGGTCAGAGCTAACAAACTGGAAACCTCTGTAGGCTCTGCAGTTCTGCAGAAGGCTGCAGCTTTTTCCCACGAGAACATGGTCAGTCTCTTTATTAACACCATCGGTATAAGAAGAACATGTCCAACAGTGTGCCTCTGGACATTGAAATCAGGATCCAGCAACTCACAACTCCAGACTTTTTGCAAAATCAAGGAGCATTGAACCATTTTTGCCACAGTTACCAGATCCATGAGGACCAATACAGTCCTTTTAGCCAGCCGTGTTGGTGCCAGGGGTGGCATTGAAATCACCCATGACCAGTAGAGTGTCACCTCTGGGGCAGTCATCAATCACAGAGTGAAGCTGCGAATAAAATGTGTCCCTCACTGAGACATCACTCATCGCGTAGAGCATAGTCTGACACAACAGACAAAACACCCAGAGAATGCTTTAGTTTGAGTCTCATAATCCTCTCATGGGCAGGGGTGACATCTGACACCACTGGAAGGAGCCAGTCTGCCACAGGAACTGCCATTCCCTCTTGACTATTTAAAACATGTTTTGATTATGAAAGTCAGGCATGTTCACATATCTCTATATATCTCCACTGCTTTGAGCAAATTGTCATGTGCTTTGCTATAGTAAGCAATCAAGAAAACTCCTCTTCTTTTCCATGCACTCCTGAGATTTTTTATATGTATATATATTATTTATCTTTGCTCATAATGTTTGAACATTGGAGTTTAAGAGCACCACTGAAATAGCATGAGGCACAATATATTTTATTAGGCTACCTGAGCAGGTGTGGGGGAAGAAAAGCTTCAGCTGCAAGCGATTATCCGTGGAACATGGGTTTTATGCATTATGTAGTCAACAAGTGAGAAACTGCATTGATCATTGATAAAAGTAATTGAGTTATGGTGCATTTATTCACACCCTAATATGATACCCTGTACAAGTAGAAAGAACATTTAATTTAACTTTGCCTGAGCAAATGTTAGCCAAACACATTATTAGATATTTATTTGCATTGGCGGCCAACTGCACAATATGACGCGAGTTGTTTTTGGCTCCAGTCATCGGTCAGCTGGACTACAGGTTTTAAAAAATCATTGCGGCAGTAGCACAGTCGGACGCCAGTGCTAAGGTTGGTAAAAGTTCCCGAAGACAGCAGGCATCAAAAGTATGGCATTAAAAGCAGTCACACTCAAAGAAGAAACATACAGGTGCAAAACCAGTGTAATCTGTGGCATCCGTTGGTCACGAGTGGCCATAGTTCTGCCCGTTGAAAAGTCATGATCAGTTGGCACTGGAGCAGCACCTGTTGTGGCGCCACTGTAAGTACTGTCTATTCATGTTTATTATTCAGTGTTTCCCCTACCGTATTATAGACCTGGCTGCCTGCCAGGCTAACGAGAACCCCCACCAGGACAGAAATATTTCTTTATTGTAACGCCAATGAAAAATAATGGCAAATATCCATTAATCAACAATCATTTTGGCTTATCCGCAGCACTCTGATCAGCTCTGCAGCTGCTGAGGCTGTTCAAATCACACACAGCTCAGTTTTTTTCCCCCCGTCGGGTGTGGCGCTGCACAAGTGAGTCAAAACACCTGTCAGATACTTTTCTTAAAGAAGTAAATTGCTTTAAAGTCATTTTCAAATGAAGACACAACAGTCATGGAAATATAGTTAAACTGTTTTCCTGTTTTCTGGAACAGCAGACTTTTGCACGCCACAATCGTTTAAGTCTTAACGATCGTTAATTAAACAGCCGCATATGTTAAACATGAAACAGTGTAAAAAGCTTTAATTCATTAAGTTTTTCATCCAGGTTTTAACTTTCAAGGAGCAGATTTGAAAATGAGTACCATCTTGTAATGATATTTGAATAATTACTGATAATAAAGAATGTCATAATTATTTTTAAAAGTTAAAACTTGTTACTGAAGAATATATGATCAGTGGCAGTTCGTCTACGTTCCATCATTAGGATACGGCATCACTGAAGGTTGGCACCTTTGTTGATTGTTGAAGAACTCTTAAGTGTGCGAGCATCTACTTCAAGATACAATTTATTAGACATTGCGACTTCAACTCAAAATGCAGTTGTGACTTTTACTTGTTTGAGAGAAAACCAAGCGCTGACAAGACATAAGGAACATGACCGTACATTATTCTCCTTTCTATGCCACATTCCAATTAGCATTAGCTAGCTGATAAATGTGCTGTTGTATTATTCAACTTGGAATGCCCAAGGGAGCTGCTCAAGATGTGCCTCATTTAAATCATGATGTGCCTAGTTGAGAGAACCTCACATGATTAAGGCACTGAACATAACTAACACAAGACACATTCAAATAAGTGCCTTATTTGATCACAGCTTTATAGGACATGGAACTGTTGTCTTTTTTTTTTAGAAAGCCCCAGTCTAAGACTGTGTATACTGAAAGCCGCTTCTTTTAATGTGCATTTAATGTGCATAAACTGAACAGATAGGAAGAAAATGTTTTTCAAAGATAAGTGCAAGTTAAAACTATGTACTGTAGTTTATGTATAGTTGTATAGGTTGTATATATGTATAGGTTTGCTCTGACGTGATCTCCTTTACTGACAGCAGGTTTGTGAATGGTTTTGTACACTATATCCTGTGCGTGATGTAGACATACTCCTCAAACATTCATATTTTGACTGTTGCTAACCAAACCCTCCTGGATTTTGCAGGAATAAATGAAAGGTCAACCAATTCCTGCATTATTTGGGCTAGTGCTGCTTTTTTTTAAATCACTGCAATTTTTTTTGTCAAAATCTTAACAGTTTCTGCATTGATTATTAAAGCCAAGACATTACACTGAAGAGGGACTAAAGGCTCAGTATTACCAAAACAACTTCATTTCATTCAATTCAGTTTCTTTATACAGCACCAAATCACAACACAAGTCACCTCTAGGTACTGTACACAAGTAAGGCCTCGACATTACCCACCCCGTGAGCATTGGAGGCAGTGGTAAGGAAAAACTCCTTCAGAGTTTTTTGATCATAGGAAGAAACCTCAAGCATACCAGACTCAGTGGGGTGACCATCTGCTATGGCCATTCCAACAAGATAACACAAAAAGCACATCACCAGATTGACAGAATGGCAGAAATGTTGCTGCTAAACAACTGTAAAATTCAATTTATTTGTGCAGTGCCAAATCACAACATAAGTCCCCCAAGGTGCTTCACAAGAGTAAGGTCTAACCTTACCCACCCCCTGAGCAAGCACATTGGCAACAGTGATAAGGAAAAACTCCCTCAGGTGTTTTTTGATTCCAGGAAGAAACCTCAAGCAGACCAGACTCAGTGGAGTGACCATTTGCTTTGGCCATAGTACCAATAAAAAAATAACAAATAAAACAAAGCATAACAAGGATATGTCAAATATGCAAAGACAGAAATGTTTCAGCTAAGCAACAATATACATGTAGAGTCCAGTGGTCACAACAATCTGATGGCTCAAAAAATATCCAAACAGAATACACATGAGTTAGTGTTCCGACAAGTCTATACAGTCGGAACATTCTCAATAACTTGTCTCCCAGATTTCAATGCAGTACAGTTTTAGTTGGAACAGTCTCAAGTAGTTGCCCTTCAGAGTCTTCCAGATGTCACCAGCACAGCTCGGATCTGTACAGCTCCCCGTGTAGATCACACGCACCTCAGTCATGGAAGGACCCCGCAGGACCAGACGAACAGACACACGAAGTCCATGATGCTCGATCATCACCTGCCCAGGTCCCAGTAGTCCGCCATCTCATCCTCCCAGTGACCTCGGACAGAGAACAAGCAGAAATCAATCAGCCATAGGGTCTAGTGTTTACAGTGGTGGAATAGTTGAAGAGACAATAACGAAGTAAAGATTAGAGTTCCAGTAAAACAGATTGTTAGTCAGTGATTGTATTGATGCCAGATCATTCATTGGTGCAGGCAAGTTCTCATAGCTCACCCAAACCAGATATACCCCCAACCTCTCCCCAAGATGCCCCATCATCCAGCAAAGCTGGTTCGCCGAGTTCAAAATTTTCAATATAGACTGCACACATAGCGATGCAAGTTCACACCCATTCATACATGAGATATCCTAAATTCTTAAATTCTTTCCTAACTGACACTCATTAAAGTGCCAAAATTACATCCAGGGTGTTGTTCAGTCACTCCACAGCAGCGGAACCTCGCATGTATCAATAGATATGATCCATCCAACCAGGTCCAGGAAAGGCTCCAATGCGCATTTGCAATTTGTTTTACGGTACTCAGAGTGCTAAACCCCTTTGGCTGCATAATAACTCAAGCTTCCCTCCATTCATCTTTTAATTAATTTATTTATTTATTTTACATAGCTTCCACAGGTTCCACCAATTCATATTTATCTGTAGCAAATAATTTCCAATGTAACTGTAACTAGCTCATCTTTAATTTATACTAGTTGTTTTGCGACACTTGAGAGGAAGTTCTGCATGATAGAATAATATCTAATATCAGGTCACAAATGTACGACTGGCTGCACATTAGTATGAACAGGTGGCTATGGACAGGAACACCACATGGTCATCAAAAACAGCATCTAAAACCAAGCAGCTGAAAATACAGACCAACTAAAGAATGTGCTAAACAAATCCCAAATGTTTTGGATGACACTGAGAGAAAAGTGTTTTGTATCCTGTACAACGCTGTGGTGGAACACAAAAGGAAAAACTTCAATTCCATGTCAGTTTTCTACCAGAAAACAATCCTCCAGAGTGTGATTGCCAAAATGTCAACACGTAAAATTGCTGACTTACATTTTTAAAAGTTTGCAACAATTTATGGTAAACCTATTTTTTTCCCACCACAGTCCAAGTAATTCATGTGTCACAGTAACAGCACAAAAAAGTTCAGTGACATCCTACAGGGTCTGGTTAACCAGGTTTTTCACTGCACGTACAAGAATGTACAGTTCATACTTCAGTTTATCTGGAGGCGACTGCAACCACTCACATTGCTTGGCAATTGGAATGATATGTATCTGAAATTTTTACAAAGTGTGTAAAGAAAATAATTTTAAACAAACCTTTCTCCTTGTGATGTGCCTATAAAATGTAGTGAAGATACTGTACCTTCAACTGGTTAAGGGTTATATACTGTACTTAATTACTCAAACATATAAATGTAGTGGTAACAAATCATTGGCCTACAACTTGTCAAAGTACTACACAGACCGTGAGGCTCATTGGACCAGTGCTTATCCCCACATACCTGAGCGTGAAGTGCATGAGAGTTTACAACCCCCACTGGATGACATGCCTGCATTGCAGGTTACTTTCCCAGCCAAGAAGAAGTAAAGCCCAGTTCATGCTATTGCGTCGCGACAACGTCATAGGCACGCAGAGCCCTCTGCATCGTTGCAGACCCCGTCCGAGCCCTACGCTATGGCCTGACGCGCACCTCCCAAAAATGGGAAACTATGCGTCGAGACGACACAGACCGCAAGGGTTGTGATTGGTCCGCGTCACGGCCAGTCTCTGGGCGGCATCAGTCGGCATGCTGTGTGTGTTCTGGGGGTGTATGAATGGTTGCACATGATGAAGAAGATCATAAAATCTGTTAGCCAACATACAAAAATAGTGCATTTCTCCATCCATGTCCCGCAGAGGTCGAACAAGTGTGGTAAATTCGCCCGTCCACCACCTCGATTCATTCAGTGGACGTACAGACCACCTCCGCACTTGTCTCCTCTTTCGTTGTCGTTGCCACATTTGCAATAAAAGCATTTGTTGTTCAGTGTTGATCATCTCCAACTGCAACACCAGTCTTTTTTTTTTTCTCTCTCTCGATCGCCGTTGTTCACTGTGTGTGACCCCAGGAACAAAACCGGAAGGTAAACAAACAATCAACGAGTTCGCTCCCCCTTCCATTGCGGCAGTGAATTGCACGGCAACACGGACCAACGCGACGCAGAACTTTGAAAGGTGCATGATGGCGTCGAAGCTATAGCGTGGCCACGGCGTTGCATTGCCGCAGAAGCATAAAAGCGCCTTTAGTCCTATACAGGTCCTGAGGCCCATCGGGCTGAGCCTTATCCCCATTCACACAAAATAATTCAATCAAAGTCTTGAAGTGAGAGTACCTGCTCTCTATTTCTCAGTCTCACTGGTTCATCCAGGCTTTCCAGGTCACATCCTCTGTCGTTGCTGTTCTCTTGGCATGGTGCATGCGTGGCTGGTACAGTGGCACAGCTGTATGTAATCTGTCAAATCCTAACAAACAGCGCTGAACCACGCCCGCTCCACAATGACATTTCTTTATATCTTGTTCTTTTCCTTCATTGTTGCTCATTGTGGGGTTGATCATTGTCGTTTGATCAAATTTCACAATCTGCAGCTATCTGCACAATCTGCACACAAATCCACACATAATCGCAGGCGAAAGCATTATCATTATGCAGACGTGGGTGGTAACAAACTTTGAAAGGGATTGAAAACTGACTTTCTGTTCTGATGGCTACTGGTTCAACTCCTGGGTGGGATTGGCATTTGGTGCCCCCTCCTGCTCACCGAGCAGTGAAAAGGGTGTCTGACTGATTGAGGTTGGGGAGGTATAACGTGGAGAGGAAAGCATCTTGCCACTCTACCTCATCATGACGTAGCCCGGGCTGCATGCTCATCAAACCAGCACCGTTAAGTACCTTACCTTCTATCCACTTGCATGTCTTCCTTTGAGACTCGCTGACTCCACAGCCATGCCCTTAGTGCCTCCTCTGGCATAAATGACCATTATGGCTCCATTAAGCTGCTACTAGTAAGTCATTGTGCTACAGTGAAAAAAAACAGGTATGAAGATGTTAGAATGGTCCCATCAGAGAAGGAAGACAAAGGCTATCTGAGAGAAAGACATAACATTCAGTCATCCAGCTACTCCAGATGTCATGACAGACAAACAGCAGTTCAGGTCCTGTGAGTCAGCCTGTTAAGTAGTGAAAGAATAGAGGGAAAGGGTGACTAAGGAGGAGAAAGGGTAGTGGAAAGTGTAGCAAGGGTACAATGACGACAGCTCTTCGGCTAATTTTGGATTCCCTCAATAGACCGAGTGAAGCCATGTGGGATATTACTTTCAAAGTAAAACCTGAGTTCTTTTGTGCTGATAGAAAATGTGTCATGAACCTTTTTATGGTTTCCCATAATACTTCATGTAAGTAGTATGTGTGTGGTCTTTGGCTAGGTATGTTGTGGTTAGCGGATTGGTGCATTAACCTGTTCATGCTAAGTGGAAGATGTGTTGCGTGGTACTGCGGTAGTGTCCAACTTCACCTAAGAGAAAGAAAATGATGTTTCAAAAACCTGAAATCAGTTTACAGTATTTTCTCTTTATTTCTGTGTGAAACCAAGACTCAATCCAGCAGGCGTTTCCCCATTTTGCAGCTACTGAATCTGTAGGGTGACCTTTGATGGATGCAAGACTATTCCATCCCCAAAAGATAATGGCTTTAGGTGCTTTGGCTGCCCACATGTCTATCCCTGTTGTCCGCATGGGTTCTCTCTGGATGCTCCAACTTCCTTCCACAAGCCGAAGACATGCAAGTTAGGCTAACTGGTGTCTCTATGTTGCCCATATGCATGAATGCAAGTGTGAATGGTTATGTATGTGTTGTCCTTGAGATGATTTGCCACCCAGTCCAGTCCTACCTCTCAACCAGTGTGCTTCTACAACCCTAAAGAGTGGAAATCGGTTGTGGGTAATGGATAAGTGGAAGTTTGGGTATGCCAATTCTTGGTATAAAAAAGCTGAAGTTTATGTTTAAGTTAAAGTTACTGTGTTGAAAATATATGATTAATTTATGTGAGTTGTGTCTATGGGCCTATCTTGGCAATCTGTCGTGCACCGTTTTAGGTGCGTAGCGCAAGTGGATTTGTGTGTGTGTATGTGTGTGTGTGTGTGCATGTATGAGAGAGAGAAAGACAGAGAGCTCTCTCTCAGACACACACAGCTGTTGTGACGTATGTCATGTGTGACACATATTATCGCCGGTACAGTCGATTGCTTGTAGCGACACTCCTGGCACACATTACCTGCGACATTAGGTGCCACAACATACACAACGAAACTGAATTGAAATCAATCATTAAATGAGATAGCCATGAGTAAACCCACACGGAAAAATATAAAACTTCACATTACACCTTCACTGCTTCACCTCAGGGAGCTTTGGTGGCCACTGTCAGCTGCTGCGCTCAGACAAGTTGGCGCTGATCCGTTATCTCACCAGAAAACTTCTTAATTGAGTCCTCTTTCTCAGTAGCAGAGCAGTGTGCGCCTGGTGCACTCTGCCTTAAAGGGAATGACAGCTGACACTCTGATTGGTTTATTTCCTGTTATGCCCAAAACATGCCCATGACTAATGAAGAGGATAACTCCAACCGTTCTGCCCAACTTTGCACCCAGATTACCTACCCTCTAAATCGCCCAAATGAGCCGGACACACCTGGACTCTGTAACAGTCTGCCCCAGGCAATTCAATATGCCTCCTCTATGCACATATTTAATGTAAGTCTCTTTTAAAAACTCATTTCTGTGCTTTCGCTTTTGAATCCTCTTGCAGTGCCTAGTCACTCTGTCTGGTGTGTTGGTTTACTTTGCTTCGATTGCCTCTTTATTTATCTGTCTTATTTTATATTATTTATTTAATGACTGTACACCACTTTAAAACAATGGCAGTTGTCCTAAATGTGCTGTGAAAATAAACTGGACTTGACTTAATGTTAGACTTATTGGATACTATCCTATGTTACTTGCCTTTAAGTCACAGTTACAAGACGTCTGCTGACCTTTTGATCACCTATTTCCACCACCAGAGGAATACCAAAGTAGATGTTGCAGCTGTCTGCTCAGCACATGGGATGTAGAAAAACAGAGCTGCTGACCTGTGCATGTGGGATGATAGTGACTGCTCCTGGGGGCTGCATGCCCCTTTAAATTGGGGCAGAGCCAACCAAGCATGTGATAAGTGCGACAAAGGTCACAAAAGAGTATTGACTTGAAACACCAGTAGCCCTCCCGGGGTGTAACACCTGTCTGCTGCTAGGGGATGGAAAAGTACTGGAACCTGAGCCTCAGACAACAATACTTTCTGGTACGTTGGTTGTCCACGACAGAAACATCAGCTTTCACAAATAATGATGCTGTGCAGTTGTGTCGATCCATGAGTTCCTCCGGGAGGATGGGCTAATCTGGATGTCCTTGTGGTATGTATGTTTTATGTAGACCACTACATAACGTAAAATGTAATTGAGAATCTTATGTGAAAGCAAAAGGAGTCTCATATCTAGAGATGTCATTTCCCTCTGGGTTTGTGCATATTCTTTGTGCTTACTCACACATTTGTGTATTTTGTATAGAGTAGTATTATGCACTCATTATTTTATTTTACTCTGTACATTCTGAGAACAGTGTAAGGCAGTGCATTTACTGTATCCACCTCATGGGTCATATGCTATATACCAGTCCACTGATGGCACTTTGCACAACACATGTTCGTTCACGTGTACAAGTGGCATGACCAAAAATTTGATTTGATTGAATATGATACGGCCGTTCTTGGAATAAAGTAGATGCACCAATGCCGCATATTCTCTTGAAATATTATAAGTAAGTCCTACACAGGCCCTGAGGCCCCAGATACCATCACATGAAGTGGATGAGAGTCTACGACTCCCCCTGGACAGAAAGCCAGTCCATAGCAGGTTACTTCTCCAGCCAAGCCTGGTACTCTTTTACAGCTGGATGGACTGGAACGATGCAGATGAAGTGTCTTATCCAAGGACACAGACAGATAGTGTGACACCTGGAATCGAACCCCAATATATCAACTGGTAGTCCACGCCCTATCCCACAGAGCCACCTGCTCTACGAAACATTAAAAAATAAAACGTAAAAGTAGAGGTGTAACAATTAACCAATACAAATGAAGAATTCTTTTTGAAGTCACAGATACGACTACATCGATACATGGATCCTTGACACGCTCTAAATGTACTATGAACCGGTCGATGGCTCGATTTTAATGTCATAAATCGGTTGAATTAAGTTTGTTTCGCTCTTACTTCCACATTTTCAAACGCTCATAAAAGTTCAAAGGTCGGCACGAGGCTCTCGAGAGACTGTTCACAGGAACGTTAAGTTTGTGACATGAAAACAAAACATGTCCGATAGCCGAACAGATAACATAATAACATAACAGATAAATGTACCCAATTGAACTTTGATCATTTTTAACGTTCGGTTCACAGTTTAATACTGTCATACCCCTTCAGAACGGGAAAGTTATGCGATGCTATTTATGCTATGCTAACAACAGTTGGCTTCTTCTTCTGGGCTGCTTCTATGCTGCGCTTTCTGCTACTATATGCGGTGCTGCCCCCAATGGTGAACAGAAGGCGAGCAGAGGCAGCACAGCAGTAAAAACCTGAAGAAGGGCCCTGGTTTTACGTGAAATATGTATTTGAAGGTAAGCAATGCCATTTTTGGCTTATTCTAATTTATCATGGAAAATGAATGTCTACATTAAACAATGAATTGTATCGGATTGCATCGTATTGGATCGCATCAAATCGAATCGTTCCATAATAAAACGTATCGTTCCTGAATCATATTGTAGCAAATGTATCTAGATATGTATTGTATCGTTTTATAAGGGAGAGATGCACACCCTTAATTTAAAGGTTCTTTTAAAAGTTTCTGGCTCCACCCCTTTATCGGAATCCACCCAAAAATGGATGGGTTTCTCACATTTTTTGAGCAATTCTGCTAAAGCTTCATCAAAAAGCACTTGATTCTGCTGCTTGATGTGAATGTGCCCCCATATTTTATAGTTTCTTTTCCAGGCTCGGCACAACTATTTCTTTCAAAGGATTCACCTGGATCTGAAATATATGCTTACATACATTTCATGCCTTGTTGTGACATTATACAGCTGGGAACTGCGCACTAGGGAGAGGGCTTGTAATCTCTAATTGCTCTTGCTGGATACAAGGTTTTTCCTGCCTGCTTAAATCTAATATAGTTCACCTAAGTGTTTACTTGTTCATTTTTTACTTGGTGTTTCAGGCAGTCCAAATAAAATACTAACAAAAGTGATACCAAGCATGACGGGCCAAAGTGCTAATGAACATGAACATAAGACCAATAAGGAACAGGTTTGTTAACGTGGTGTTAATGCAAACTCAACACTTTCAGTAACTACTTTTCTTGCAGGCCTGCAAGCTAAGAGATGCTGTTTCTGTGGCACAGTTCATTGCAATGATGGAAATAATGACTGCAAATGTTATTTACCTCCAGTTACAATCTGACAGTGCTCGGCTCCATTCATGTCAACACTGTTGGCTGCAGGTGCATTTAGACAAACTGGCATTGCTCCAATATCACTGAGCCAGAGCGGATCATGTGGTTTTACCTTTGTTCCTCGGAAGAGATGCGAGACCATTACCCTGCTGTTTGAATCATTCTCTCAAGTGAGACAAACACACTGTTCTTCCTGGCTATAGTTCATTAGTTCCTGTGTGGATGGTGATGTGTTTTGGGACACCAAGTGCAGTCATTATCAGCACGTCCAGAACTCTCTAAGTGTTCAGATGTCTTATATTTCCCATTTTAGTCCAAGGCCAGAATAATAACTACCCCCACGTCTTGGCTGCAATAATGGAGCAGGTGCAAAAAATCATTGGGCTGTCTGAGGATGAGTTTACCTGTGTTATGGGCACTTGCAACATTTTGCCCCGTAAGACATTTCCCAAAGTTTATGTTTTTACGGCACTCAGGAGACGTGGCGGTGGCACATGCAGCAGCACGATCAGTAGTGCAGGTTTCTATTGAGCGTTACACGGCAGATTGTTTCTTAGATCCTGTGACCGTCTCTCAACAAGCTGGGTGAGCTGTGACCCCAGCAAGTGGTCCCACAGGCCAGAGTGAGTGCTACAGGGCTGGAAGCAGATGGCCCTCCTGATGCCACACTGACTCACAGAGTGGCTTTAATTGCCAAAGCTGATCATTAGCCCAGTGGATCTGTGGAGGCTGGGGCTTTCAGTGAGTCGCAGACCTTAAAATAGGGCCTGACGAGAAGCATCGTGATCACATACTGTACACTTGAACGGCCATGCACAACAAATCTCGCTCCCTCACACTTGCAGGCTCCCACACATGGGAATAAATCTGTCACAATCAAAGGCTCTACAAGGCTTTTTATGATGTCAAAGGAGGTGGAGGGACTTTACCAGAGGCCTTGCTCTACTTTTCTGTCTGCCTCTCTGATTGTCTCTGCAGCACTGCTGACTACACACTCGCACACACACACGGGGACTGTGATCTCCTCAGGCCATGACTTGGTTCCCAGTGACAGCAGTGACTGTGCCGCTCTGACGTCAGTGGACAGCACAGTATGTCACGGCCTGTCTACATCTGCGTGTTTAGTCACAAAGTCACACTGCTCCCAGATCAGTTGTGCAGTACTGGACAGTACATGTGTTTTTCTTTCCCAGGGAGACACTCCATGTGCATATGCATATGCATGACTGCAATTACATAAAAAAAAAAAAAAAACCTTTTTAGGAAATTTGTAACTTTGCCTGTCATGTTGCACAAAAGAAACAGGACCTGTTTTAGTTCCACAGTTTATGAGGCATTTTTTGGTCTTTAAGCTACGGTAAGTTCTCTGATGGAACAGGATGCACTGAATGAAGCTTGCAAGACTGATCAATCACTGGCTGGTCAGATTCAAGTTTCCCATCAGACCATGCAGACATCTGCAAATTAAAGCAGCACACTTAAAGCAACAGTACCACTTTTCCCTGCTCTGGTAACAGTGTAGGGCTTGGAATGCAAAAATGTAGATGAGTGGGTGAGTAAAGGCTGAATTATGCTTCTGCGTCGAAGCTACGCCGTAGCGACGCAGAGGGCTCTGCGAACCCCCTCCGAGAGCTACGCCGTAGCTTTGACGCGCACCTCCCAAAATTCTAACCAACGCGATGAGACGACGCAGAGCGCAAGGGCTGTGATTGGTCCGCAACACGGCCAGCCTCTGGCCGGCATGAATCGGCGTGCTGTGTGTGTTCTGGTGGTTTATGAATGGTTGCAAATGACAAATGAAAATACCTGAAGTGCATTTATCCGTCCATGTGTCGTAATTAATATTCGCCCGTCCTCCACCTAGATTCATTCAGTGGACGTACAGTCCACCTCCACGCGTGTCTCCTCTTTAATTGTTGCTGCCACATTTTCAATAAAAGCATTTGTTGTTCAATATTGATCATCTCCAACTGCAACAACGCTCTTTTTTATTTATTTATTTATTTCGGTCACGGTTGTTCAGACCACAGGAACAAAGCCGGAAGGTAAACAAGCGATCAACAAGTTTGCGCCCCCTTCAGTTCTGGAGGTGAATTGCACAGCGACACGGACCAACAGGACGCAGAACTTCGAAAGGTGCACGACGGCGGGGCCACGTCGTAGCTTTGACGCAGAAGCATAACGAGCGCTTAAGTTAGTGCTAGCCAGCTTCTGAAGACAATAATTCAAAAACAGTAAATGTTATCATCTTGTAACTAACCAACTTTAAAAGAGCACATAATGAGGATGAACTGATTAGTTCATGGTGAACTTTGATGCACCCCATCAATCCCAAAAGCAGCTTTGTTTTGCCAGTGTAATATCCCGTAGAGGTGTCTGCTGTACCGCACACTTTAGCATCAGCTAACAAGCGAAGGTAAGCTGACACCTGTGGGGACTCACATGATGGCCAATACATGGGCAAATACGAGACAAAATATACAACAGAATGGGAAGGTACAACCAGAATTAAAGAATAGATAGAAGGTGTGGCTGGAGTTGATGCCAAAACTTTTTGTCGGTACTGCAAATCAGTGATGGCTAACTCGATACACTGCTTTGAAAAATTTAGAATCCGTTGAAGTACCCGTGTTTCGAACATTGTTCCGGAGTCTGTATCAAAAGGAAGACATCACATGTTTTGCACAACTGCAAATGCAATTTACAGTCATTTGGCTGCACTGAAAAAATGCGAAAGACAGAATATGTATGTCCCTTTTGGGCTACTGTATCAACATGGTGGTGCAACACAGGGGCTTCCATGTGGGGGCGCGCTCCCATGTAGATATGAAGGGCTCATTCTAAGCTTATGAAAACACATCCATTCATTGTTATAAACAAATTTTCCGATTGTTATGAATGCGGTCTTCTAGTTCTGCTAATAAACACCCCTAAATTCTACACACTGTAGATTTAATGGATAAATTACTCTACTAAGGTATGGCTGCCTAATAATAGTTGTAGTACTTCTGATAGACAAAGCAGTACAGACATCACTTCTTCCAAATGTACACATTCTTCATGATTCTTGAAATAAAGTGTGAATGCCAGGAAACTCGCTGCAGGAACAAACTTCCTGTTCAGAATGGTTGTGGGTAAAGTAGTTCTTAATTTAGCATTGAATGTGCTGTGGTCCACGCAGTCCTGTTTTTGGAGACATGGAATTGAGGTGCTGGATTCAGCAGGTGTGGCAGCACTCCACCAGCATCTCCCTTAGTGGGTTTGGTGTGTATTTCTGTGATATGATGGGGTGATGTTTTTCTGTAAAGCTGTAAGGTGTATTGGCGTGTACTGCACACCTGCACGCACACATCTTGTTATATGCACATGCATGTGTTTCTCTTAGGGTAGCTGCCAAACTACCTACTGCACTTTGACACAGACAATGCTGAAAGGCTGGCTTCTTCCTGAAACTAGAAGAAATTGCTCACCTCATTTGCCCGGGTCTTAACTCACCCTAGGACAGCAGACACATCCTCACCTCGCACATCCAAGTTAACGAAAGAAAAAAAAGCCCACAGCCTGCCATGGAGACCCACAGTCTAGGTTCCTGCGGTGTAAAAGATGAGCTGCTGTAAGAGGCAGAGTGGCAATGCTAAAGCTCATTATGTCTCAACTGTTGAGCTGCTGGTCTAGAAACGGAGCTTGAGCTGCTCCTGCCTTGCACATGGCTGCCTCCACTGGACGCAGCTGGAGACTAGCAAGAGGAAAGAAAAGGAGCAAAGACAAGGAGAAGGACAGAAGAGCATAATGTGTGTGTGTGTGTGTCTAAGACCACACTCTTTGTCTACTGCCTGTTGTTTTGATGCCACCCACTGTTCCAGAGCTCCAGGCCCAACCAGTTGGGCGCACTCTAGGTCTCTACCCAGCTGCCCCCTCCTTCCCCTGCTTCCCTCCCTCCTGCTGACTGTGTTAATGGCTCTCCAGTTGCTCTCATGCACTCCTCCACTCATGTAGAGGCATATACACACACATGCATACATATACATACACAAAAACATACAGCCATTATCAGAGCACACACCTTCCATTCGACAGTCAAACATTGTTTATGGCTCCTGCAATGTGTATCAGTGCCGTTGTTGCCACATTTTGCAAAACTTGCCCCTGGTGTTTGGAGCAGTGTGAGATTGTGTAATTGCATTTCACTGAGATGACTAAAATAAAATGATGGTTGTTTGTGCTTCAGCTTGGCTGTAAAACAATACTCATGAAATGGAGTCTGAGGAGATTATTATTTTTATAATTAGCACTTTCATCATTATTATTATTATTATTATTGGTCATCATTTGCTATGTTTATATAAATCTACAATCTGCAAATACTGGAGGCATTTGCTATTGGACGATATGATTCTGCAGGGGCTCAGTAATAAATATATATTATAGGTCATTTGTGTGGCAATTACCTGTTCCTCAGCACAGTCTATCTCTGCTGCACATTTTCTCATCACTCCCTGTCACGCTCATAACAACAAGATACTGATTTTGACCAGGAAAAAAATGTATTGCACACTGCTGTGGCAACCCCGAGCACCCGGGAGCAGCCGAAAGACAAACAACAAAGTCATCAGTCTGCCGTTATTAATGGAGCATACTTAGTGGTCTGATCTTAGCTAACATGATTAACAAGCTTCGCTCGTGAGCTTATTGTTTCACTTGCATTAAAGGTTGTGATGGTATTGGCTGACAGTATATAAAACAGTTAATCTGCTCCAGAATAATGTTGGGATTAGTAGTCTGTGGTGCCAAAAAAATGACTAGATGAGCGCTCTGAGAACGCATTCTTCCACCAAGAAAGTCAGCATGACTGGTGCTGTTATTTCCTCTGCCCACCAACTTTTCCCTCGCATCTGTCTTGTATGTACTTTGTACTTACTTTGGGATTTTTATGTAGATTAACTGCAAACATCAAATCACAGTGTCGTTGAAATTTTGGATTCGGACAGCATTTGGTACACTATATCCCACTTCAGATCTCTACTGGATCTCGTGTATGTATGTGGATACCAGCCATAACATGTGCAGAGACTATGGATAGCTGTGGTGTCTCAAGGTACGAATGTTAATATAATCTCAGTAAAACCTATCACAGGGATGAAATGAATCATTTTGATGATGTCATGAGGCAGGAATGTTAGAGGAGAAGTCAAAGGGAAACCTGTCTTCCAATAAAAAAGTAAGAAATAAAAGGAACGCGTTAAATGATGTCATAAGGCAAGTGGGTTAGAGAAGAGAAAAATATCTGTGCTCACAATAAAAAAGAAAGACGACAGTTTGATGATGTCATAAGGAAAATGTTAGTAAAAGGTCAAAGGAAAACCCATACTGTCATTTAAAAGAAAGAGATTAAAGGAAACATTTGCACCACAGCCATGCTGCTCTGAATACACCTGATCCCATCAGGTCTCAGACGTGAAGCAGAGTAGGTCCTGATGAGTTCTTGGTTTGGTGAGTGCTTGGGAACACCAGGAGCTGTGCAGGTTTCTTCACGTACAACTGGAGCTGCACTAGGAAGGGCATCCAGTGTAAAACTTGTACCAAATCCCAATGTGGATGTGTACCACATCCACTGTGGACCCCGAGCAACCACAGACAGCTGAAAGATGGGATAATACATAAGAGGAAACATTTGATGATGTCATAAGGCAGGAGTGTTAAGCCCTTTTCTCTCTTTCACAGATACAGTCATGGTCAGAATTATTGACACCCCTATATTTTATGTACACATTTTAAAATATGGTCAGAAATAAATGCAAACAAACCAATTTTGTTAAATCAAAATATTTTTTTAAAATGTCCAAAATTATTTGGCAACAACAAAACAAAATGCTTTCATAAAGTGAAACAAAAAAAATCCTGACATAAAATTTATGCTGGACACAATTATTGGTACCCTTTGATTAATTTACAGTAAATCATCACTTTTACAGCCAGTAAAATGGATACATGAACATTTCCAAGTCACTGAATTGGTTTTGGACTTCATTTACATCAATCATTAAGAAATACAAACAGTATGGTATTGTATGGTAAATCTGTCTGGAGGAGGCAGTTCTCAAAAACTGAGTGACCGTGCAAGAAGGAGACTAGTGAGGAAAGCCACCAAGACACCCAGACAACTCTGAAGAAGTTATAGGCGTCTATCGCTGTGATTGTAGAAACTGCGCACAGTGTAACTTTTAATTGTTGCATGACCAGTTATACAGCTTCATGGTGGGCTGGCAC
>OMMV01212159.1:0-12167 GCA_900302635.1 Chatrabus melanurus | reverse complement strand
AGTTGGTCAACCAGTAATTTGCATCACTTTGTACCAAAACTGGAGCAACTTTAACTTTTGATCCCTGTACAAACTGCAAATTGACCTTTGTCACCATTTTTGCTGTTTTTGCACCATAACTCCAGAACATTCAGTCATAGATAGTCCAAACTATACCTTTTTAGAATCTTTATGATCAGGCAAATAATATGGTGTATGTTTCAATATGATTGGAGGATTTTAAAATTTTGACCCCTGTGTAATCCTTCATTGACCTCTCATGGTCGTCACAGGTCAAATCCAACTTGCCTCCACATCTGAAAATAAACCTTATAATATGTACTAACTGTGGTAGAAATTTCATGCTTGTATCACAAAATGAACAATTGTTTGTCCGCCTGACTGTAAATAGGTCTCTTTACGTGGAAAATGACCATAACATAAAAGACAGACAGGCCTACACTGACTGCGCAGTCATTAAATACTGGCATCTAGTGGTGAGCCTGTACCACGAATTGAAGGGTCCTGGTGGCCACTGGAGGTCGCCAGGAAAGCAAAACTGGAATTAAACGTGTGAATGGGGATGATAATTTTTTTTATTTTATTTTTTTTGTGGGTACTGCAAATTTCTCATGACAAACTCGCAACACTGTTCCGAAACCTTTGAAACACTCACTTTTGGAACATTATTCAGGAGTGCGCATGAAAAGGAACGCTTCACGTGCTGTGCTGCCAACCTGAGAACACTGTGACACCTGCTGGCCACTTCAGAAATGTGCATCCATATCAAATTATGAATTTAATATTTAAAATTACAGCCACTGCAGGGTCTGCATGTGTGTTGCTTGTTGGGTAACCGCAGGTGGCGTTCCTTGGTCTAGACGGAATTAGGTTTCTTAAACTAGAACAAAAATGTTCTTGAAGTGGTTGCAAAACGACTCAACCAGAGTAGACATTAACACGGGTCCAATCATATTTTACTGGCCTGTTGGATCAGCTAAGAAATAATGTGTTTGTTGCCTGCAGCGTTCAGAAATATTCATGGTAAGGGTTCCACGTTCACAGTGCCACACGGTCTGTCATTATTAGAGAATACCTGGTCCTGTTGGGCCCTGCGATGGACTGGCGACCTGTCCAGGGTGTACCCTGCCTCTCGCCCAATGACTGCTGGGATAGGCTCCAGCGCCCCGTGACCCTTAATTGGATTAAGCGGGTATTGAGAATGGATGGATGGATGGTCCTGTTGGAGTCTGACTGCTCTGCAGGCAGTTTTAAAATCCAACCAGACTTTGTGGAAACCCCACAGTGACCGTTTTGCAGTGTTAAATTAACATAAACATACATCATCTTTTCTAAGGGGAGGTCGGTGAAATCTAGAAGGGGGGGCAGTAAATTGGAAAAGTTCATGGGCCAGTGAGTAAAAGTGTTTGTGTACCCCTGTCAATTCAATGCCCGTGTTGTTGTGTGTCATCAGAACCCATGACCCTGACACGAGGTTCGTTCACCTACTCCAATGGCGAGGAGTACCATGGCGAATGGAAAGAAGGTAAGACTTCTCCATCTTTTATCACCAGCTGTGTTGGCACACTAAAAGTGTTGCTATGAATGGATAGGCACCATTTGGTTCATGCTTACAGCTGATTGGATTTCTTGATCTGGTGGTGTTGTGCGTGTGCCAGACTTGCTGTATTCCATTAAAGATGATGGCGTACATAATCGGAGTGAGCTGGTTCGACCAATGTGGAACTAGGACAGGAAACGTTTGCTTCTTTTTGTAGCCTGCACTCTGGGATTGGGTGATTCAGTTGATCAGACTGCTCTCCGGGACATCCTGAGAATTTGTGGGATCCACAAGCAGTTGCAGGACAGCATAACCAGCCTACACACAGATACCGTGTGTGCTGTGTGGAGCAGAAGCGCTGAATTTCTCCCAGTTAAAACTGGTGTTTGCCGGGGGATGTGTTCAATGTTTGCATGGACTGGGTGTTGGGTCGGGTCGTGGAGACCAGCGACTTAGGTGCTTTTTGTTGGCGAAGAAAGGTTTACCGATCTCGACTTCGTGGACAATGCTGTGATCTTTGTGGAATCAATGGACACCCTGATTACAGCACTGCTGAAACTCTGGTCGGAAAGTCCTCAGTCACATGATGCGAGGTGTGAAATTTGTGGAGACGTATGTCAGGAGATTCCTGCACAGGTGGGATGGAGAGTTTTAACACCACACTGAGTATTTATAGGATTATCTCAAGATCGTCAGCATCTGGAGTTAGGAGGAAACGGGACTTACAACACAAATATTGTGACAGTTTGATATCACACGTACCTGGAGACGGGCGTAAGCAATGATGACATTTTGCACCAGCTGTCAGTAGATTTTAAGAACATTTCAACAAATTTGCATCTCTTCAGATAAAGGCTCCAAGTGTGAAAAATGTGATAATTTTCTGGCGCTCTTATAGAATCATGTAAACAGTTTACTTCTTGCATGTCTAGCTTTTTAGCAACCGCTGCAAAGCATTCTGGGAGCTAATGGATTGGGGTCAGCTCCCCCCCAGATCTGGCTGCAGATACAAACGTGGTATGGTTTCACAGTGCTGTGAAAAAGTTTGTGCCCCACTTTTTTTTTTTTTAATGACATCAAATTTAAAAAAAGAAAACAGAATTCAGACTTCTTTATTTTAAAATGTCTAAAATGATGCCTTTTTAAAGTTGCAGAGAAAACAAATTCTTCTTAGAAGACTAAGAAGAATCCATCATGACAACTCTGTAAGGAGTTATAGGCTTCTGTGGCTGGAGAAACTGAACATAGTGCAACTTTTGTCTGTTGCATCACCAGTTATGTCTTTATGTTGGAGTGGAACACAGGTTTTCTTAAAAAGTAGACATGAAATTTCAGTTACCGTAAACCAGGGTGACAAGGGACAAAAGTGAAAATGGTTTTCTTTTGCCCTTAAACCAGTGAATTTACAAAGAAAATTGTTAAACATTGCATTACTTTTCTTGAAAAAAAAAACTAAACTTTAGTTGGCAAACATCTCATTCGTTTAAGGGCGAAAAAAAAAAGTTTTCAGTTTTTCTCCTTTATCACCCCGTTTTACGGTACAGTTTGCTAGAAGGCACATGGAAGACTCGAGCCTAGATTTGACCTGTTTTCTTTTATGAAAATCCAACTCTGTTCCTCCCCCTGTTCCTGTTGTCAGGTTTTTGAATCGGGCAGTGTCTAGGAGCCTGGTGAACCTGCTCCGTTCACATGAACGCACACTGAAACTCTGCATCAACATTTATACAATTATTACTGTAAAAACACTTCACCGTGACATTAAATCTGTGTTTCACACTAAAAACTTTGCAATTAATCTGCGGTTCGTATGCACGCCGAACCGTGGGAGGCGGTCCGTACGGATCAACTATGGTCTGTTACACCGCTAGTAAACAGATTCCACTATTTGCAGACAAATATGTTTTTTTGTTTGTTTGTTTTTTCATATTAACCAAGAATTATGTTGGTTAAAGATAAATGTTGACGTCTCGCCATTGGTACTCCATTTTATCTAATGTTGCTGGACAAGTCAAAATAGTGTCTCAATAAATGCTTAATGTTGAAGCCTGATGCAGTAAATCATTGTGGGAGCAGCAGATCTGGATTTGAAAACATGAAGCGTGAAATATGGCATTTTACTTCGACCTATGTTCAGGAAACATCAAATGTTGTCTGCCCTGGAATGGTAAAAAAAATTAATAAATACACTTAAAAATGCAGTCTCTTAAATTGTGAAATAACTCCTCTCACTAATAAAATGTGGTGAAATGTTGGGTTTTAATTTGGACTACAGAGCATAAACATTTTAGGTTATGTCTACAAAAAAAAAAAGTTGGGGGTGTAGAACCAGCACATTTTAAAAGCCTTTTTCTTTTTTATATCACAAAAAAAGGACCTTTTGTGCTCTTATATTTGCACTAGGCTGTATTTATATAGCACTTTTCCGTCTAATGGATACGCTCAAAGGGCTGTGAATGATGACTCACATTCACCCATTGTACTTCAGGCCGATCAGCTACACACTGGGCACAACTTGTGGATTAGAACCTTTGCTCAAAGGCCGCTTTAGTGATTTTCCTGTCTAGTCAGGAGGGGGGGGAGTTGAACTGATGAGCCTTTGGTCACAGGCCGACTTCTCTAACCTTTACGCCATCACTTCCCGACTTTTAAAAAAAAGAGCTCTTAACATTTTGGGTTATTTTGTGGATCCGTCAGTTAACACGCAAGGACGCGTATCGGCAATAAGATCAGTTTCGAGGTCCCGATCTGGCAGATTAAGAGCATATATGAGACTGACGTCATTGCGCCTCATCTAATAATGATGCAAATACGTGCAACTGACAGGATGCGGCTTCAAAAAAACAAGGTGGAAACTGATGTGACGTGTTCACAGTTAGCAGCCTGTTTGTGCTTTCCAGCAGTGCTTCCCAACGCTGTTCCTGGTCAGTCTCGTTTTCATTCTTCCTGCTCCAGCTGCACCTGATTAGTTAATAATTAGCAGGTGGTTAGAGAGACCTGCTGCCTCCCAGCTTTTGATTAGCTAAGCACGCCTTTTTTTTATTGAGGGGGGGGGTTCAAATGTGAGTGCTGGTGATGGTGTTACAGTTACCTATAGTATCTTTAGAGAATCACCAGTAAAATTCCTTAGCTGGAATAAGCGGGTACAGAGGTAATGTGAGTCACAAGAGAGAACGTTGCTTCTAATTGTGCGTCTCTCATTTAAAAAAAAACAAACATTGCAGCTAAGGGACAAAAAAAAAAAGTGTCAAACTGAAGTTAGTATCTCCAGGCAAATCGACACACCGACCATCTGGTGCCAGGGAACCTGCTGAGATAGGAAATCACACTACCTAAACCAGTACTGGCAGTCTGACAGACGACCTTTAGGGCAAGGTTAAACAAAGAACAAAAGTTTGGCATCAATACGGGCGTGAGGCTGTGGGGGGGAAACATATGCTCGCCGCACAGTTAGCAAAACTGTTAAACGGGTTTGGCTGGGATGCACCGATATGCAAGACTTATTTATTTATTTTAGCAGACTTTACTGATTGTTGACTGGGGGGAAACGAGTGTGATTATGCATTGTGGCTTCTATGTCTGCCAGTAGAAGGAAATAATGTTTGTCTGACGGTTAGAAGGAAATCTTTAAAAACGCATCAACAGATTTCAGTGAAATTTGGTGGCGAGGAGGCCGTCGGCAAACGGGAGAACCTGTTCAGCTTTGAGCCAAATGTGGCTGCAGAGTTGTTCTTAATTATGTTAAATAATTAAATATGTTCCAATGTCTTTCATGTTATTCGTGCTTTGGTGAGTTAAAAACGGATAAACGTGGACCCAAAGACTTCATGAGCTTTAAAGCTCAAATAGGGCGGCTCCAAATGTTGCCAGATTGGCAGTACCTAACTCCGGACCAACCCATAAACGGGCAAAGAAGTGGAGCATGGGCAAGACCTGGGCAGGACGAATGACGCTTGAATACGCCCGAATATGAGCACATATTGCCTGAGTAACCGTTGCACCATCAGTGGACCTAAGCTACCTGCTAATTAGTGCTAACATATAAATTAAATAATGCTAAAAATTTCACTCAGTGGAAACACTGGAGCACCGACTTGATGCTTTGACGGTCCCTTGCTGCACAGCAAGCCGTACTCTCTCAGATATTTGCAATAAAATGCTCGGAAAGGATAAACAGTCGACTCAACCGGGTCGAGTTCACAGCAGGTGGCAGCCACTGCTAGCAGGACCCTGAGTCCAGCGCACAGCTGAGGCTCAAAGCGACCACGCCCCTAATTATTCATAACTTTATGTTGTAAAATAGCTTAAACTGCTTAGGCCCTGCAATGGATTGGCGGCCTATCTAGGGTGTACCTCGCCTCTTGCCCAATGAGCGCTGGGATAGGCTCCAGCCCCCCCAGTGACCCTTAACTGGAATAAGCAGGTATAGAAAATGTTTCAGTTAAAAAAAAAACATCACCCCACATACAGTTGTCATGAACGGGGGAAACTACCAGTCGAGACCAAAACTTTTTTTGTACCAGGCTATAAACATGTTTATTTCTGCTCAAAAGTTGAACACTTTAACACGGGGGTCTATGGGGAGTGACTCACTTTTTGAGCCAGTCTCAAGTGGCCATTTAAGGAACTGCAAGAGTTGCCACCTGTGTGTTGGCTTAATTTTTCAGCAACGGATTTTGGGGCTTGGTCGCACCTTGGTGGCGGTACCTTGGTAACCAACCCCCCCCCAACCACCACCACTGCCCCTTTGCTTG
The DNA here is from genome assembly GCA_900302635.1 of Chatrabus melanurus. Lineage (NCBI taxonomy): Eukaryota > Metazoa > Chordata > Actinopteri > Batrachoidiformes > Batrachoididae > Chatrabus > Chatrabus melanurus. The sequence goes on along the minus strand of OMMV01212159.1, from coordinate 5,876 downwards.
TTCTTTTTTTGGGTGTTGGGGGGATGAGCTATATTTACTGCAGGTTTAGTTTGTTTCTTTGAGTCAGGATAATTGTCCAGTTGGTCCATTTCTTTTCCAGTTCTCACATCATTAAAATGTGTCACTATGCACAACAGGAAGATGAACTCATTTATTTATTTTTACTTTGTCTTGCCATCTGGAACTAGTTCTAGTTATAGGAATACTGTGTACATTTCTGTTCATATGATTTCATTGACATAAACAATGTTTTTTTTTAAATGCAGATATCCTCTGTTCTAGGGCAGGTGAAACCTTTTCATCATGTTTGATTCAAATCACCTTCTTCGGTTTCTAGCATTTTCAAACCCGGTAAAAGCATAAGTTGGTCAGCGGCGGTAATTTGCTGTGTAATATGTGTGTGTTGCCATGAACACAGTTTGATGCATCCATGCATGCAAAGTCGGTGTTTGCACACAAACATGTAGCTACATGTCAGACGCGGGTCTGCAGAGTCACATGAATAATTCAGGGGAGCCGTGGCTGCAGACGGGCCCCGGGAGCGATCGGGTTACCGGAAGTATGTTGGGTTTATCCACCCGGCCAAAGGCGCAGCTTTAAGCCTTTTACCGCTGGACTTCGCCTTTGTGGTCGTTTAACATCGATGCATTACCACTATTGATTGACATAAAAGCCGGACAAATTCAGCTAAACTGTAATTAGCCAGTGACTGTGACCCGGCAGGAGATTGGAGGGAGGCGTTACAAAGGAGCTGAACAACGGATTACAGTCTGTCTGGAGGGATCAAGAGAGGAAATTACTATCCCTCACCAGTGTCATCCACTGATAATCTGTCCCGTCAGTAAAAAAAAAGGAAACTCGTAGCTTCATAGCTGTCTGTAAAATAACATTTCTATTATTTGTTTCTTCATATTCAGCAATGCCACTTTAGGTGTTGTAATTTAATTTCCCTCAGGGATCAATAGATTTCTCTTATGTTGATTTTTGTTTTGCTGCTCTTGGAAGACTGTGGCCTCTTTGACTCTCCACACTTTGTTATAGTTCAGCATCTGCGCCGTGAAATTTGCGCCTCTGGCTCTGACTCGCTTGCCAGGGCTTCGCTGGTTTTCAAACACGGATTGAAGTGCCAGATTTAATCCCTCTGCCAGCTTCCTTTTTTTTTTTTTCCTCCACACCTACACATGGAGGATGCTTCAAAAGCAAGACGCTTTGAAAGTGGAATCCCAAGCTCCAGATTTGTTTTCAGCTCGGCCAAATCTCTCCTCCAAATCTCTCGTGAAAACCCTGCTGAGATTAGGCAGAGCGCACTTTAACCGGCCGCGACAGATGGGCTGCCTAATTTACTTTGCCGTTATCTGGGAGCAAGAGTTCCACGCTCACTCGCCTCACGCTCACCTCACTCTTTGCCAACCAGCCTGGCTCTCCTCCTGCAAATCCCAACCGACTCTTAGGGTTTTACCCCCGATCTTCCCCTCTGCTCCGCACCGGTTTCGTGCCACTTGGCAAGCTCGCAGCAAATCCTGTTTCTCGCTCATATTGAGGAATTCTGTGTGTCCGCCTGCGCCTCACATCCAGCTTTTCCCCTAAATCCTGCTGGGCCTGCTAATAGATGCTGGCAATGAGAAGCGCTCTCCTCTTTCCCTCCCTCTCCTTTCACTGCCACCCTCCTGATCTTGGAAATTAGTGGGATAATTAGGGGGGAATTTGGGTCTCACCTTTCTGGGAACATAAGAGGGTAAATACGAGTGGGAGAAGCTCAGGTTTTAATTCATTTCCTATCAGGAACAAGTGAAGACTTGGTAATTTGTTAATAAACTGCTTTAAACAACCCATTGATTCACAAAGTGGTTTAATTTTATTTATTTATTTTTTTGTTAATTGATCTGTAATTTAAGTTGAACAGTTTTGTTGATTTCAGATTGTGTGCGTTTGCCGTTGCAGGTCTGCGTCATGGTCTGGGTCAGCTGACTTTCAGCGACGGGACCTGCTACACCGGACAGTTCGAGAACGGCCTCTTCAACAGCTGCGGCGTGCTGGTCTTCCCTGATGGCTCCAGGTATCTGCTGCACCTCACGTCGATTTACATGAACTTTGACCTATTTGGTAGTTTATTCATAAAAAAGTTTTTTTTTGTTTTTTTTTTGGTGCAATAACATGTTTTGGTCTTCTTTTTGCTTTTTCCCCTCTGTCCTGATGAGAGAATTTAAATATTGAGGCTTAAGAATTCAAAAAAGAAAGCTATCAAATAGAAACTCAAAAACACAAAAAAAACTGATCTGAATAGAAGAATATGAGGAGCGTGTGAGGGGGATCTTTGCAATTTTGATTGAAGTCACAAATAATTCCACACATTCAAGGCCAACATTGGTACGATGCAGGGGTCTAATCTTACAAAGCATTCCTCTTTTTAAGCTTCTTTGGTCTCCTCATGAAATTTTATCTTTTAAAGTTGCAGTGCTATGAAAATGTATTTGCCCTTCTGATTTCTTCTATTTTTGTGGATGCCTCATACTAAATCGTTTCAGATATTAAAACAAAATAAATGCAACAGAACAAAACATTTTATTTATACAGGCAAAAATGAAAAATGCTAATAACACAATGCTAAGTGAGTGTTGTCCAGTTGAACTGGGTTCAAGGCTGATCACTGCCAGCCCTTTTCAATCCAGTCATCATTTAAATAGAACTGTTTCAGCAGCATGGAGGTGGGTACAAAGCGCCACACATTAGCACATCCTGCCAAGGTCAACGTAAAGTCTATAAGCGATGAAGAAGGTGATCGAAATTCATCTCTCTGGGAAGGATTACAAACCTATTTCTAATGCTCTTCAACTCCAAAGAACCACAGTGAGAGTCGTTAGCGCCACATGAAGAATACTCGGCACGATGGTGAACCTTCTGCCCAGTCGCCCAAAATTATTCCGAGAGCAGAGCAACAGTTCATTCAGGATCTAAAAAAAAAAAAGAGCCGAGGACAACATCAGAGTAACTGCAGGTCTCTCTCACCTCAATAAAGTGCACTTTCTTTCACAGCCAAGGTGCTTCCACAGTGTGGGAGATGCGGCAACGCACGGCGCCCGTGCACGCCCTCCAGACCGGAGCTGACCTGCAGAACGTTCTTTGTAACTAGACTCATGTCTGAAAGAAATCAAATTTCTGATTTATGAGGCATTACAAATAGAGCTGCAATTATTAATTGACAATTAAATCAACTATTTTGATAATCAATTCATCGTTTTGAATCTTTTTTTTTTAAATGTCCAAATTCTCTGATTTCAGATTATTATTATTTTTTTTAAATACGAATATTTTCTGGTTTCTTTACTCCTCTCTGACAGTACACTGAATAACTTTGAGTTGTGGACAAAACAAGACTTTTGAGGACATCATCTTGCGCTTTGGGAAACACTGATTGATATTTTTAGCTATTTTGGACCAAACAACTAAAGGATTAATCCAGAAAATAATCAACAGATTAATTGGTAATGAAAATAATTGTTAGTTGCAGCCCTTTGAAATATGTTGGGATTTTATTTTCTGTTGTTTTGTGTCTCTGGAAGAGACTAAGCTGTGTGCAAGATTTTCTTCCATGTTTCCCCCCCGAATACCTTTTTAATTTTTAATGCAAGGTTGAAAGTTGATAGAATTCATGGTTATGATTTACTGTTAAATTAACCAAAGAATAATCAACTAATCCGAAATTAATCATTTGACGAATTAAAAAATTTAGATTAATTGAAAAAATAATCGAAAGATTAATTGACTAAAAAAAAACATTCGTTAGTTGCAGTCCTACTTGAACAATCCCTGGAAATTGCAACCATGTAGCATGAATAGTTCAAAAGTAATGACACGGAACTTTGCAGGTTTTTTTTTAGTTTTTTTTTTTTTTGCATCACTCATTTATTAGAGCCACAGCCCCCTTTTTTTAAGTTTCCATATCTCAGAAACTAAAGAAGACACACACCAAAGATTTTACACACAGGTTGTTGGGTACAGTGAGATTATTTACATAAAGTATGAAGCAGGATTTCAAGATGGTCAGCCGGAAGGCTTCTGTTGATTTGACACGGAATGACCCATAGGTCACCACTGGAAGCCCACAGAGCACTCGGGGGTTAAACTAAACCCGAGCTAAGAGCAGAGTGAATACTGAACTTGCATTAATCGGATGGAGGCCATCCTGAGTGCTCAACCGCAGCTTCGATTACAGTTGTCGTCTTTATTACCTCATTAACATGTAAATTAGTTTATGTTGTTATGGTAACCCTCCCCATGTTTTGGTTACTTGTGCCAAATTTATTTGTTTGAGGGTGTCTGTCTGTCTGTCTGAGGAAAGTGCTTTGAGCAGACCCGAGGACGTGCACATGCACAGTCTAACGACTGATGATGCTGCCGGATGTGTAAATAGGCAAATGCTAACATCCATAGCGGCTGTGTAGTCTGTGATTTTTACGTGTGTGTGTGTGTGTGTGTTCATTAGGTATGAAGGTGAATTTGTGCAGGGGAAATTCCAAGGCGTCGGTGTCTTCACTCGCTTCGACGGAATGAAGTTTGAGGGCGAGTTCAGAAGCGGCTGCGTGGACGGCTACGGTAAGAATTTCACTTTTCATCTCATTTTCTTCAAAAGGCTACAAACAGGATTGGCTCGCACAAATCGCAGCGACATATTTTCTCAAATAGCTACTCTTGAGTAGCTATTTGTTAGTTGCAGGTCCGTGGAATGGACGTTCCACGGACCTCGTTTTCGAGAGTCGTCTTCGGAAAAACTTCCTTTCAAAGAAATGATCCCCAAAATAAAGCCTGTTTCCTACCAGTGCAGCCTTGTGGTGTTTCTCTTTGCATTATGTGCAGTCAGCCTGAAGCCAAAAAACACTCGATCTGGTGTAGATTTCCCACATTTTTTCCATCCTAACCTGCACTATGGCAGCTTCTCCATATAAATGTATGAGCGAGAGAGAAAGCACAGAAATCATCAATGAATTAACATGGTGATGTCAGGTATTCTGAAGCTTTTCTCCTTCCCTTTGCCATCGATTTACTTGGACGGGCAGTAAGATTGGGTGCCGAGTTGATGCTGCTGTTTTTCCCTCTGCTTTTTGTTGTGATGCCAAATGTCTTTAGCAGTTTATTGTATTAAATGGTGAAATGTGTTAATTGTCTCGGAGTCTCTGGAGGCAATCAACACATTTTGTTCAAAGGCTGCTGGGTGGAGAGGTAACGCGTCGCTGTGACAACAAGTTTGGTACTTGTAAAAATAGAGATTTCACATCATCGTGCTTTCACCTGCATCGGAACCTGAAATCAGCCCAGGAAACTCTTCGTTGCTAAGAATGTGTTCTCGGTTTTTAGTTAACCGTTAACCTAGTTACTGTTGGCCCATTTTCCAGTCCTTGAATAGAGAACATGTTCTCACCAAGTTTTGTCTTTGTTTCCTAAATTACACAGAAAGTTTCCTTAATGTTTACCACCCATAACACCCACTATCCAGAACACAATAAAGCCTATTATTTTCTGAATTTGTTAGATTTTTTTTGTAGATTTTTTTTTTCACCACAAATTTTCTGAGATATGACTGATTGAAGTGTTTTACCCCCAAAATAGCAACGAACGACAAAATATTTACCACACATATTAATTTATTCCTTCAGTGAACCTCAATGGGAAGTGTGAAGTAGGTATATTATACATTTTTAGAAAGGTCTAATCCTATAGATTCTAACAACACCAAGCAATAGGGTATACGTTATATATAGTAACACACAGAGTGTTCATACAAACACTGTTTGTTGACAAAAATCAATGAAAATCGCACTTATCATCAGATAGCACCCCCACACAAAGATTCATAAATCAATAATGGTGAGGAATTTTTG
>OMMV01212096.1:3162-16277 GCA_900302635.1 Chatrabus melanurus | reverse complement strand
AAACTTGCAGTTCCTTGAATGGCTGCTTGAGGCTGGCTCCAAAAGGGAGTCACTCCTCATAGACCCCCATGTTAAAATGACCAACTTTAGAGTAGGAAAAAAAAACATGTTTCAAAAAACTGTTCTCATCTGTATAGCTAGTTTTCTCCTTCATGACAACTGTACGGGGGTGAATTTTTCTTTATATATATATAACTCATCAGTTTAAGATATTTTAAGCCATAAAGTTATGAATAATTAGGGGTGTGGTCGCTTTGAGTGATAGATAGTGTGTACCGCTGAGTCCAGAGACAGCCAACAGTGGCTGCTATCTGTTGTGGACTGACTGTCTCTGTCCTTTCTGAGCATTTTACTACAAATATCTCTTATAATATGGCTTGCTAGGTGATTCATTGTAATAACAGACCATCTAAGAAGTCTGTGCTCCAGTATTTTTTATTTTTATTTTTTTGGCCCCTGTCCTCCCCGGCAGCTTTAGCAAGCAGAATCATGGTCTGAATGCCCTGTTGTGCCAAACAAATTTGCTTTGCCAGGAGGAGCTCTATAGACTCTCTATATGCTCCTCTTGTAAGTCAGTCTTTTTATTTCGTTTTATATGTATAGTGTAACATTGCCAGAGCTGACGGGGGAAGAAAGGAAAAGAAAAAGGAAAATGATACATAAAAAATGGGAGAAAGGATAAAGACAAAGAACAAAGCACAAAACAACAATATAACGAGTCACCAACTGCTGCATCTGTAACAAAGCCCAGTCAAAAGACCAACAGCACCTGGAATAGAGAAAAAGAGAAACAGACACACAAACAAACATACAATCTTGGTGTGTGCATGTGTGCGTGCACGCATGTGTGTGTGCGCGCGCGAGTGTTTGTCACAAAATGTACTTGTTAATGAGGGTGAGAAGCCGCAACACCGACGCCCCCACCCCCGGGAGCCAGAGGTAGACAGAGAAAGGCCCAAGAGACCCGGGCCATCCGTAGCCCTCCAAGAGAACTGGAGACCCGAGGCCACAAGTCCCAATGACATCCGCGTGCCCACCCCAGCAAGTGGAAGAGGGAGGGCCCCAGACGGAGCCCCCCGTGGCCAAAGGGCAAGAGCCCCAGAGGACCAGAGGCAACAGGCAGCCAACTCCGCCAAAGGCCGGCCACCCCAGCACGAGCCGAGGACACGTCCCCAGGGCCCCCAGGCACCAGAGAACCGCCCGACACGCGGCAGGTTCTCTCCAGTATTACTGTCATGTGAAATTTTCGTGTTATTTAATTTGTATGTTAGCACTGTTAGCAGGTATCTGTAGCTTCATGGCATAAGCTCCACTGTTACTCCACGGTTACTGAGGCAACAAGCAGGTCATAATTTTTAATGACCACACCCAAGCCACCCATTATGAAAACCACCGTTCAGCACACAAAAATATACGTTACTAAAACACCCGAACCAAGCTTAGCCTGTAAGTTTTAGCTTGTTCGGTAGCTCTGAGAAGGGCGTGGTCAGACAGTAAATGTCCACGATGGGAACGAGATGATTCATCAATTAACTTGATTTTGAAGATATTGTGACACTGTGATTCAAATCGTTGTTAAACTCAATGAACCCGAGCCCAGTTTAACAAAGATCAACTCCTGCAGCTGAAGGTCATATTTAAGTTTTATTTTCGAAACTTAATTATCTTGGTGACAAGCTGTCATGGTGTAACAAGGCTGTCACTTAAGTGGAAGCGGGATCAACTTAAGCCTGTCCTCAACAGGATAAGTAGGTATAGATAGTATCAAGATGGATGGATAGAATTAATTATATTGACAGTTTTGTGATTTGCATAATATTATGTCTAAATTCTACAACCTTAATTTAGGAGGCTGACTGACGAAAACTATAATTATGAGGTCTTATAGGAATTCATCTTTAATTTACTATTATTTACAGTATTAATAATTTTTCAGACTTGGTGTAAAATGGCTATTTTATAACATACATGATTTCAAACTTAGAACACAGCTGATTTCTTACCTTGATTGTGGTTCGGGGTAATTATTAACAAAGCTTAGCCATCAGAATATTTCTGGTGCAACTCTGAGCTAAACTCTGAGCCCCCCGAGACTAGAAGCAGATTTATATCATCGGCAGACAGTGCTTTCAAACTGTTCAAACTGACACCCCGTCAGCGATCCCTGGATCTCCACAGAAAAGGATTATACCCCATTATATCTCCCCTAATCCTTTCTCACTCGCCTTCCATCTCGCTCGCTCTCTTCTCTCTCCACAGCACTATTTCAGAGTTTCTGCTGCAGTATTTTTCTCCTTTTTTTATTTATTTTTTATTTGATTCCCATCTCACTATTTCATATGAGATAAGTTGATGCAACACAGGACACATGACAGTAGTTGTTTTTTATGGCTGAAAGAACAGAGAACACTGTTTGCTTCTTAGCAGTTGTGTAACCGTACATCAAGTCTGGTTTTTCTCATTTGGTTGTGAGCAATTATACAACTATGTGTGATGCAGTTTACGTTTAAAATTTTTCTTCTTTCTTCTATTACACTCTGCTTCACTGTATCTGCCTCGATCAGAGTGGAAGATGAGAGGACTGTCTCCTCTTTCCTACTTTTCTCTCTAAAGCAATTTAATTACTTTCCCCCCCGTTTCCTCCTTCATGTCTCTTGTCGATAGGAGAACAAGAAAGTTCTTCAGTGTTTTGGTCTCCCACTTACTCCCTCCTGCCTCTTATTTTCCAGCCATCCTGTTGAAGCATCATATTTTCACTCTTCTTTTATCTTAGATTTATAATGTATTAACCTGGATTCTGTATAAACCTGCAGCTTTCCTAGAAGTAGGTCTGCTAAGATACAAATTAAGCTGGGGAAACGCGTTACTTTCATAGTTGCCAATGTATAAACTGTGAAATACTGTGACTGTGATACTACTTTAAAAAAATCTTTAGCCCATGGCCATGTGGTGAGGAAAAGTGCGCTGTCCGCCATGTTGTCAACGCTATGACGTGTTTTTCAGGTCAGCAAGGATTGTCACCATGTCAATACGAAACGTCACAAATACGTTACAATTCCAGGACAACATGACATGAAGCATAGAATTGACAACAATACACTATAACTAGAGCCTGACCGATATGGATTTTTTTTGGACCGATATGATACCGATATTGGGGATTAAAAATAAAAAATAAAAAAAAGATATGTCTGCCGATATATGAAAATTTTCATTTCTCACTAATTTTTCCAAAATTTGACAAAAAATGCCAAACATATTAGATTTATACAGAAATACAGCTATCTGGGATCGTATTGTGTCATCTTGGATTATTTTGTTCGAGCAAACAACCAATGAACGGCACATTGCCATCAATCAGATTGGCAGTCACTGTGTCGCTTCCCTCAGCATTTGCATAAAATAGACTTCTCATCTGTTTTGGCTCCGCCTATCCAGCGACATAGCGACCACTTGTCTCTGTAAAGTGCCCACTCTGATTGAAAATGAATGGCAGCTGGTCACTTTTCCTCTGTCTCTTGTAGCTAATGTGACCAAGGGGTGATATTGGGGGGGGTCTCACCCATGCTTGACCGCCCTCTGCTGAACAAACTATGTCATGACACCATTTCCAACAGCCAAAGTGTTTTTCAAAATAAAAGTTTTCATATCGGCAAAAATAACGCTGATATCGATATGTTTGTGAAAGGCTCATATCGGCCGATATTATCGGCCAACCCATATATCATTTGGGCTCTAACTATCACGCTTGCACGTCATGTGGAAAAGTGCGCTAAATCTCCTTTAAATATAGGGCTCATTACATATTTTCATCGTTATGAAATATGGACAGTGATTATCAACAAGGGATGCCTCTGCAGGCTGTTGTGTTGCCCACATGTCTTTTCGTATCTGTGACTGACACCCTGCACAAGTAGTTTTAATTACTTTTTAGAAGTAGTTCTTTCTCCTTATTTGCCTTCTTCAGAACCCGTAAGACATTTCCAAACCTCTCACAGTTGCACACGGATCAGCCAGCATCCCGCAAAATCGGCATTCAACCACAAGGATAACGACTGAAAATGTGTGTCTCTTGAGAGGCGGATTACAATTCGCTGGGCCCGAGCTGAGAATTATGAAAAGGAGAGCCAAATCTTCATCCTGAGTGCTCACAACAGGTCTTATTTATTGTGTTACATCACAATAATGATGTGAAACTTCATTGAGCCCCAGAGGAAAGCTCTCCACACTTTTGCAAACCTCTCCACAGGGAGTTCAGACCTACAGAGCAGCACCTCTTAAGCGTCTTTGAAAAGCATCAACAGGCCAGATACATGCAAATGGAGTACCTCTACATGGCCCCACATGAGACTGAAACACTAATTATTCATTTACTTTTCCTCAAGTGTGACGAAATGGACAAGAACCAGGAATATTTTTGTTGCCGCATGTCGAGGCGAGCCCTAACCAGCGATTGAATAGTCCGACACCTTCAAGGGCAGATGGACTATTGGACTATTGTTGCTGTTGTCATCAGGTCACATTTGCCTTGTGACCCGGTGCTCCATCGTGCTGGAAAATGCTCCTGGATCCTTGGCAGAAGTTGCTCTTGTAAGACGTTTTGATATCATTCTTTATTCATGGCAGTATTTTGGGGCAGAATATGAGCCCACTCCCTTGGATGAGGAGCAACCCCACACATGGATGGTCTCAGTGTGCTTCACTGGTGGCACGATGCAGGACTCATGGTAGCATTCACCTTTTCTTCTCTGGACAGTCGATTTTCCAGATGTCCCAAACATTTGGAAGGGGGCTTCATCAGAGAAAATAACTTTGCACCAGTCTTATGCCATCCAATCCTTGTGTGTCCTGCAGAATTTCAGTCTGTCCTTGATGTTTTTCTTGGAGAAAAGTGGCTTCTTTCCTACCCTCCATGATACCAGGCCGTTGTCCAAAACTCTTTGTCTCACTGTGCGTGCAGATGCACTCACCACCGCCTGCTGCCAATCTTGCGCAAGCTCTGCACTCGCGGCAACACAATTCCGGACCTGACTTCTCACGAGGAGACGGTCCAGGTGCTTGCTGAACACCCTTGGATGTTCTGAAGCCTTTTTCACCACAGTTGAATCTCTCCCCTTCAAGTTCTTGATGCGCTAAATGGTTCTTTCAGGTGCAATATTCTTAGCAGCAATTTCCTTGTATGTGAGGCCATTTTGATGCGAAGCAATGATGGCTGCATGAGTTTCCACAATAAAAACTGAAGCGGCAAAGTTTGCAAAACACGAAATTTGTCACTGCCAAAACCTTTGGCCATGACATGTATAAATACACCTGTTGGGCTCATCCATACAGAGGTTGACCAGTTTGATAATTCAGCTATATCATCACAGAATATTTACTCCCACGGTATGTAATACAAGAACTAGTATGGCAAAACGGGGCGGATCACTTGCTCACAGCTATCTAGTTATCGGTGGTATTTGTAGTCTGCTCACAATAGTCTTATAACTCCTGCAGCATGTTAATAAACTGCATCCCTGCATTTTTGTGTAATTGTTCCAAGAAAAAAAAAAAAAGCCAGCTTCTCACTTTCCACCAGATGTTTTCTTCTCAGTTGGAGCTTCAGCCACAATCGTTGCGATCTTCCAGCCTCCTGTATCAGCCCTCCGTCTATCCCTCTGCCTTTCATCTCGCTGTGTCTCATTCAGTTAAATATTCCACCACAGTCAGCTACTTCACTTCGGCGTGGTGGTGGGTAAAGCGCACACGGCTGCTGATGAGGAAACCCCACCTAAAATCCACCTAAAATCTGTCACGCACGCGCCCGGCCGCGTTTTCACACAGCAAACGCTGCACGCACTAATTCGGCTGTAAAATCCGCAGCGAAAATGAGGCGGCTGAGCAAAAACATTTGGATTTTCCTTGATTGAAAATGCATCAAAATCCAGAGTGGGTGTTTTTTCGCTATGGAACACAGGGTTTGAAGGTCAACATCTTCTCACCTCTGCGTGACGTCAGCAGAGCAGCAGGTGGTCGTACAGACGGAGACTCTAATCACTCTTTACACCAAGATATGGAACCTATTAGTCACACGCTGACAGAGGACTGTTTGCTCGCGTTGTGCACACAATTGAACATGTAAGCACACACTTTTGCTTTACCTGAACCTCTTGACATCTTGTTTGTCTGCATATTGTATGAATCTATGAAATTTACTGTCTGATTTTGGCGCTAAGAAAAAAATGTTTTATTGCCTTTTGTCTCCTTGTCTCTGTTGCTGTACAAATTCTACACTATAGAACAATAGACTTGAAACAAGAGCAAATTAGTTTGTAGTAGTAGAAGAATCAAGGAAGAAGTACAAGAAAAAGTGCCCCTCTCACAACATTTTAACAATCAGAAAGTGTAATTCCACTGTGATATCTATGCTCTGTTTATTTCTGCTGACTGCTACTATCCCTCTCTGACAGTCATTATCCCTCTTCTGTCTCTCTGTCTGCTCTTCAAAGAGAAGGGAAAGCATGTATTGGATCGCTGGATACTGATACCCGTTTTTGTCATTTCATTTTGGTTTCGCATGGAGTTCAGGTAGTTAGAAAGTCGGTTTATAATTCCTTTTGGGAAGATGATGTACATATAACACACATATATATGAGGTGACTCTGTGGGATATGAGATGGACTACCAATGTGTAAACCTGGGTTCAATTCCCCGTCCATGCTTCATTCTACCTGTATGTGCCCTTGGACAAGACACTTCATTTGCTTCATCCCAGTCCATCCATTTGTAAATGGGTACTGGCTTTGGCTGGGAAGTAACCTGCAATGGGTTGGCTTCCCATTCAGGTGAAGTTGGAGACTCTGATCCGCTTCAAGCAATTGAATCCAAGGACAAGCACCTTCACCAGTGGATCTTAGGGCCTATATAGGATTTACTTTTACTCTTCTATATAATAAAAAAAATAAATACAATTAACAAGAATGTGAAAATATACCCAACTGGGATGCCATAGAAAAAAGTGAAATTCACTGCTACTATTGACTTGTCTTATGATATAAGTGCAACCAATAATTGACTAACAATACACTGCAAATACATGAAAACAAATCTTTGACAAAATCATCCATCCCAATTTTATCAAATTAAATTATACATTTACACTTATTTATAACACCAGGTTATTTAAAGATCTAACACCAGAAATGTTTCTTTGGTCAGGTTTTACCCCGAAAATCTACAACCCCAAATCAGAAAAAGTTGGGATGGTATAGAAAATACAAAAAAAAAAAATCGGTGATCCTTACACTTCATTTGACTTCTATTTCATTGCAGACAATATGAACCCAAGATATTTCATGTTTTGTTTGGTCAACTTCATTTCATTTAATACACATCCATTCCTGCATTTCAGGCCTACAACACATTCCAAAAAAAAAGTTGGGACAGTAAAGCATTTACCACTTTGTAATGTTGTCATTCCTTCTCACAACACAATGTTTTGGCATTGAGGATACCAAACGATGAAGCATTTCAGTTGTTATTTTTGCCCCATTCTTCCTGCAAACATGTCTTACGGTGTGCAACAGTACGGGGTCGTTGTTGATGCCTTTTTCATTTCAAAATTCTCCACACATTCTCTGTTGGGGACAGGACAGGACTGCAGGCTCGAGTGCTGAGGATGATCTAATAGCTTGAGTTTCGGATGGGCTACCTTCCTCTGGAAAACGATCAACAAGAAGGCCGATTTATATTTGTAATAAAGAAACAGATTTGATATATACAGTGTGATTTGGACTTCGATTAGATGATTTTACTAATTGATTACTTCTGTATGTCAGTTTATCAACACAAGAGTGCAACTCCATTAATATGCACAATCTTTGAAGTTTAAAAATCCCTGTACAGCCGCCTCAAGTTTAAGCAGATTGGTTACAAATATTCAATAAGTGAACACAGAATAATCCAACTGCTGATGCCCTCCAAAGACATAAAAAGTTTTCATTTTTACAGAAAAGGTTACAACGTATTGAGATTGTCTTCGTCCAGTTTGTTTCTGCACCAAAATGAGGATAAACTGTTGGACAGGATCTCTATAAAGCATCGGTTAATCTTCTGTGCAGTTCCTGTCTTCCAATTATCTTTCTCTGTTTCATTCTTTCTTCTCCTGTAATGACTCCCTTTCTTCCCCCTCTCGCTCTCTTGCTCGTTTCTCCAACAAATTAATGTTTTTGCGTCTCACTCGATCAAACCACTTACTGTAAAAGCACAAAATTACATCTCCCTTCCCTTGTTTTTGTCGGCCTGTTTTCTTTACAGGCGGCCTCTCATCTCGGCCGACAAGGTCATTCTCTGGCTTCCCTTTTGAGTACTTTCTTCTGTGCTGTCACCTCTTGAATGTCTCCGCCCTGCTCTCATTTCATCTGTCCATCCTCTTTCCTGCCTGTCCTTGCAGGCTCCTTTCCCTTGGATCCTGCATGTGGACGCGTTTCCTTTTTAGTTCGAGGACATTTCATAACATTCGCGCCTGCGAAAACTATTCAAATGGGTGACATTTTCAGAGAATGTTGTCAGTGTCAAGTCAAATACTTTCAATGTTTTTATATTTCTGTTTTCCTGTCCTTTCTCTGCCCTCCAACTCTCCCTGCACGACCAGTCTGTAGTGCTCTTGTGGACCTTTTTTCTTTCAAAGTGCTTCAAAGAGATCATCCAGCTGCGCCGTTTCTGTGTCCTCCTCTTCCATCCTACCGTCCACTCCTTCCAGATTCTGCTTGAAAAGAGGCCGTTGAACTCTTGTCACCACTTTACTCTTCTGCTGGTCATACACCCCCCTCCCCCCCAACGTGATGAAACAGACCATTTGATTTGACGGCTTAATTAGTTTGTGGTAAATCACCTACCCCCCCGCACCCAATGCAGCCTTACCGAACCTTACATCCTCTGTGACTGCAGACTCTTCAGTTTTCTTTGTTTGTAGCAGCTTCTTCGTCCCTGTCTTGAAGATCTATAGCACACATGGGTTTAAAGCCCATAGCATAAGTGCATTTGGGCAACAGATTCTCATGACTATGTTAAACCCGATATTTCGCGCATATTCCTATGAATTTCCATGCGCGTTTCATATTTAACGTTCAAAAACGGGATTTGGGTTAGAATAATAAGTATAAGATGACTTACCGCATTTTTATTTATTTTTTGCTCAGATGAGCTTGTCGTCAGTGACGTCATCACAGCATTCCAGCAGAGGAATATGGCTGAAGAACGTACGAATTTTTGTGCATTACTTTTTACCACCAATTTTTTTTTTGTGAGAATCGGCTGATTTTGGATGCATCCGCTCCACTTTGCTATTTTTACACAGCGCGTAATCTGACCGCAAAGTAAGGCATACAGCGCAAAGTGGTTGTATTTAATCGCTTACCGAGTCATGGGCGTGTTTTGGGCATAACAGGAATTAAACCAATCAGAGTGTGATCTGTCATTGTCTTTAAGAGCGGTGTGCAGCTAAGGCTGAAGCATTGCTGTTTAGACAGCAGAGTAACTAGGCGACAGATGTGAGAGGTTTTCTGGCAAAGTAACTCAGCTCCCTATAAGGTGACTCACGTGAGTGCCTTTTCCTACAACTCCTCCTTCCATCTCTGTCTACCTGCTGTGGCCAGCGCCATCTTGGTGCTCCCCACCGGCGAACCCAGGGAGGAAGCGTACCGCGTTTTTCCATTCAGTTTTACTTTTATTTCATTTTTAATTTTTGTTTTCAATTCAGTTTCCTTGTAGTTTATTGTGACAGTGCGCATCCCAGTGTGTACAAGCAGAGTGTACATACATTGTGAACTCGCCTATGTAAGGACTATCTGAATATTGTGCCGTATAAAAACTATGCTCTTGAATTTAGACGTTTTTGGTGGTTTACTGAGCAGTTTGCACAGTAAACCACCAAAAACGTCTAACGTTGCTTTCTACTGCCTTGCGATACCGAATGCGCCTGACCACACCCCATTTTAAGACCAGCGCACCCATGGGCACACAGAAGTACAAGTGCAAGTACGTTTGCTACTTAAACACGTTGCTTTGCATCGGGTGTAAGATAGGCCCCCTTGTCTTTTTCATTTGTGCTTTCCAATTGAATTTTGATTTACGCCAGGTACGCTTCCTGATGCAACATCTACAAGGAGAATGGAGCACAGGTGGCTTTGAACGAGGGACTTTCTTGCTGGGAGGCAAGCATGCTACCCGCTTGCACCATATTATTGCAATTCAAGTCAAATCTGGGAGCATGCACTAATGCCGCGCTTTGCCGCATCCACAACACCACGGAACCACCCTGGGTCCTGGATGGCAACCACCCAAGCAGACAGCCAGTCCATCCCCACATCTCTCAAATAACCATCTGTCTGTCGCAGCCAGGTGAAGCGTGGGCATCCACTTGGCCTTCTCCAGCCACTGGGGTCCTCAACACTCAGGCACCTATGTGCTGGTTCAAGCACACAGAAACACTCCACATGGCCAAAATATCAAAGCTGACGCTCCCTCACAATGCAAGTGATACTCCTTATCTTAGTCTCCCTAAGTAACCGCTCTTTTGGCACAAAGTCATTCCAGCGGTACCCAAGGATCCTCCCAAGAGACCTAGTACCAAAGGCATCCAGTCGTCACCTTAGGCCACTGGTTAGCGTCCAAGTCTCACAACCATTCGGTAAGACAGGTGGCACCAGGACCCTGAAGACGTGGACCTTGATTCTCCTGCAATGTCTCTGGGTCCTTGGCCTTTGAGATATTATTGCAATTTTATAAAATCCTTTTTAAGTTGTTGGTGTGTGTATTATGAAAAATTTGGAATACTTCTGTGTTATGTCCGCTGAAAGTTAATGTAAGCTGAAGTTCTTTGAGGTGTACTTCATATCTCAGATACTTAAATTCGGGTACCAGTTATGTTGCTCTCTTTATACATTTTCAAAGTCTAGTAAACGTTTCTTTTTGTGCATGTGATCTTTTTGTAATGCAACGGCTTTCCATTGAGATTCTTCACCTGCCGTGCAGATCCAAAATGTTGCCTGTGCCCTGAAAGACTGTCGAAATAACCAAATAACTGATGCAAAATCAAAAAACAAAGCCGTCACGCTGCATGACATACTTTAACTACTTGCGACAAATTAACGTAATTCGTTGGTTCTTATTGGTTTTCGCTTTCTACTGTATTCTCTCAAACATTTGTTATTTTGCTTCTGTTCCAGTTTGACCTTTGTGGCTCACGCACAGAATCAAAACAAGGTTATGGTGGCACGCGTACTAATCACTGAAGAAAAGGATCTTGTTTTTGATCCTCCCTGCATAGCTCTACGTCAGTATCTCTTCTTTTTCTTCCTCCATCTCAGACATGACAGATAACAGCGCTGTTGTCGCCCCCTTTGTCCTCTTTGTCCTTTTCAAGTCTCCGTCTGCAGGCGTTGTCTCCGTGACCTTGTGGCATTAACAGAAATGCCTGCGAGGAAATTGGATGACACAGCAACTGGTGTCTCGTGTCTGCGCTTCAGACCAAATGACCAGCGTCCCATTTGTCACAGTCTCAAATGACATCAATAAGCGATTCATCATTAATGTTTACGCCGACCCGCTGACAGACTGGAACAGAGCGTGCGCTCTGTAATTGAAACATGGACGTCAAATCATCACAAGCGCCTCCCGCTTCATGTTTTTGTACTTTGTGATGTTTGTGTCCCAGACACACATTCGTCTTCATAGTAATTTGACACATTGATGCCAGTAGTGATATTTTTATGATATTGTAGGATACCCACCAAGACTGCTGGAGTCTTGTCATCACGTTCAGTGTTTTCTGTCCATCTCATTTTTTTCCATACATTTGCTGGAAAATGGATTGACTGGTCAACTTTAAGTGTTGAGGATACGCTTGGGTCAAGTTAGCATCGCAAGTCTGCTTTTTGTGGTCAAAAACCCAAAGTTCAAGGTCGCTGGATGCATGTTTTAACTTAAAATTGCTTATGAGCGCAATACTTATGCTGTACACAGCAGACTGGTACCAAACTTCATATTCATTCAGACAAAACCCTTATATGTGAAGAAGCCTGACTCCTAGAACCGTATTATTATTGGGGTCTGATGGTTAAAGCTCAATGTCAATGGGAGCGTTTTTAGGCCTAAACGTTGTTTGTGAGAAAACTTTTGCTGTACATAAGAGAGTGTTACCAAACTTGCTATGTATATTAGGTAGCCAGACCCCAACAACTGTATTGATTTTGGCATCAGAGGTTCAAAGGTCAAGATCCCTTGATGGGGTTTTTTGGTTTTTTTACCACAAATTGCTTGAGTGTGATAATGTCTGCTTTACATGTACAGTTCCTCGTGCTATGTATGTTAGATAGCCCAACTCTGACAACCCTGTTGACTTTGGGCTCATGGTTATGGTTAGTGTAAATGGGGGTTTTTCATCTGAAAATAGCTTTGTAACCAACCAATACTTACCATGGGCTGAGGGGTAATGTGCTTACTGTGTGATGGCTTTAAAAAAAAAAAAGTTATGCGTAGGGGGGTACTTAATCACTCAAGATGTTCTTTCTCTGCCAGGTATCTGCATATTACCCCTGTACTTTTTTCACTCCACTGGCTTCCAGTTCGTTTTAGAATCGATTTTAAAATTTTAATGTTTGTGTTTAAAGCCATTTATGCTCTTGCCCCATCTTACTTGTCCGAGATTTTAACTGTTCATAGCTGCAACAGGGCATTGCGGTCTTCTGAGCAGCTTTACTTAGAAGTCCCAAAGTCGAGATATAAGTTATGGGGCGATCGTGCTTTTGTGGTCGCTGCCCCCAAACTTTGGAACAAGCTACCCCCTGATATACGCACTATTAATAACCTACCACTTTTTAAATCGAAGCTAAAGACTTATTTATTCAAAATGGCTTTTAATACCTAGTAGCGTTGTGACATTTTCTTTGATATTTTTGTTTTTTATGTGCCTCTTCTAATTTTATTTCTTGATTTTACTGTAAAGCACTTTGATCACCTTTCGGTTGTTGTAAAGGGCTATATAAATAAATATTGATTGATTGATTGAGGTATGTTGCTTTTATCATTAAGAATATATACAGTTTTAATTTTGCAGGAGTGATTTGCCCTTAGAC
>OMMV01212092.1:0-12282 GCA_900302635.1 Chatrabus melanurus | reverse complement strand
CACCGAAACCACGCCCAATCGTGTGGGAGGGTGTGGGGGCAATTTTTTTTTTTAAAGCTTTATTTAACAACATGGAACATACAAACACTCGGCAAGAAGAAACAAACTTTCCATAGTAGACTACAATACACCATTTGAAAGGAAACAAAAGAAGTAAAACAAACAGGGGGATTGATACAACCATTGTCTTGCAAGACTCAAAGTTTGAGTGGGATGATCAGAGATTATTTTTCTTCTTCTTGTTTAACGGTGGTTGGCAGCCAGTGTAAAAGGTGCATTACCACCACCTACAGCTCTGGATCAGCGATTCAAATCAGCTCTATCTTTATATAGGCGTATGCAAATGAAACCGCAGTGTATAATGCGGTTTGGTTTAAGCCAGCACTCGAAAAATTATGAATTCAACAGTAGTAAAACACAGATATCCAGTCAAACTAAAAAAACAAAACAAAACACATGGTTCAACACATTTTAACATAATCAGCAAAGCATTTCTAACATGTATAATGTGTTTTGAAGCAAATTTCTGAATTTTCTTTACAGGCACTTTAAAATAGTTAAAGGCCCTGTGAAGTATGGTGTTGGTGTGTGAACTGATGCCAATGAAATACTCATTAGAAAATGGGAGAGACTCAGACTGACAGTAACTGTTTTATTCATGTGATTGCACAACACACTACCAGTAGGCTGCGGTACTTTCAGCTGACACAGTGTCAGCAATACTGTACTGTACTGTAATTAGGTAATTAGTTGGTTGTTAATCGCGGCTAAAAATGCCCTCTGACACATCACATGTATGTCAACTATCAGTCTGTGCAATTATAGAACCATATGTATTCACATGGTGAAACGTATAGCGGCAGAGAGAAACTTGGTTCCTTTAGTAGTATAGATTATTATTCAGAGAACTTAAGCTCAGTTATCTCCTATTTCTCCCAAATGGCATGTAATTTATTTTATCTTCTTGTGGCGTTTTTTTTTAAAAATGCACAGCCACCATAAAGTTGAAATTACCAGCAATAAAGCTGTAAAAACACAAAGATGCAAAGTGTTGAGATGCCTACTTTTGGAAGATGGGGATGGACTGGTGGTCTGCCTGGGTAGCTGCTAACCAGGACCCAGGGTGGTTCCATGATGTGGCTGCTGTGGCGTCAGGCGACACCAGTGCATGTATCCAGACCTGACATTGTGGCAAAGACATCGATGAGGGACATTCCTTGAAAGTCCCTTCAGGATTTTGATGGAGGCGGCTAAGAACAGACAAATTGATTTAGACGACAGTGATACAAAAGTGCAATTGTCCATTCAATGATAGGCCTTTAATTAGATAAATTAACATGGAGTTTCTCTTGTGAGATGGAGTGAATGAATGTTTTCTTCAGCCTGTTTGTGCATTTGTTTGTTTTTCTGTTGTCCATCTCCTCAACCGCTACAGATCTAGTTGTTTCTCGAGTCTGCTTGATTTCACTTTGTTCAAAGCAGCAATTTCAGACAAAACTTCATAAAACATTAACAGAAATTTTGATTAAAAGAAAAAAAAACATACTAAGTGTGAAACCAAAGGAACCATTGAAGGTGAAAAAGATGGTAAACAGAGAAGAATATTTTAGGTGATTAGTTTAAGTTTTAAGATGAACATAATAGAACTTCTCTTCTGTCTTTGGAAACAGGGGAAAAAGAAACCTTCACCACTGGAGTGTGAAGACATCATCTCTCCCAGAAGCTTCTTTGAGAAAATGAAACATCTGTCCACGTATCTGAAAAGTGTACCAATGTGAAATGAGATTCCAATCCATGTGGTCCTCGATCTTCATGAACTGTTCTCATCACTCTCAGCAATCTCAGAGCACGAGTGCATCAAATCTCAGCAATCATCAATGGGATCAGTTATCAGCCATAAGTTAAGCAGCTGATTGTAAGAAAAATTACACATTTTTTTAAACAAGTTGTATTTTATCCTGCACACTTACAACCAACAACCAGCCATCATCATTATTATTATATCATGTCCGATTCATAATGATGTGTCGACATTTTCAAATGTCTAAAATTGTTTGGAATGTAGCTCACCGTTCATACTGCATCAGTGAGTGAAACTGAATCTTTCATTTTTGACTTATACAACATTAACAAATTTAACACCACAATAACAAAAGCCCGAATAAGAAAAGACTGAAAGAAAAGCTTCAGTGATGTAAAATTGATCAGAGCTCACAGGTGACTTTTCAATAAAAAGTTGTCTTTTACAGTCATAATTTGAGTGTGCAAGCCTGAAGCAATACAGAGATTAATATTATTAATATTTAATAATATAAAGATTTTATTTTAAGAAACTTGTACAAACTAATGTTTTTTTTACATTTAGAGTGACTGTGTTAAAGTCAAGGTTAATGTTCTCATGTTTGATTGAAGCACAAAAAGCAATAAAGACATCAATTATTAAGACTGTAGACCTGTAGATCTGTCATTGGCCACCAAGGAACAAATTCATCTGGTATGTTTTTGGCCACAAAGTGTTTCATAAGGGGAATAAAAAATATAGTATAATCTCTGTATTCATACATAATCAGTTGTAACAATAATCTGCTATGGCAGATTGTAATATGCAATAATTGTAATATTCAAGGATAAAAGTCTAATGAAATATAAATGTGACATTACTGACATTTAGATGGTATGACTGTAGAATTCTTGTTGACTTAAGACAGATGTTCAAATTCTAATGTGTCCTAAGATGGTGTACTGTACACTTTTTTATCTGTTATTTATGAAGCCACTGAATAGATGATCATTATTTCCCCACTGATATATTTAAAAATAATACTAACCATAAAATACAACTACATTTAGTGCTGTTAGCTTTGGATGTTTGAAACTGAAAATAAATTATTGGCATGAAAAGCTAAATGCCTGTGTTGTGTCATAATTCTCTCTTCTTGTCAGGATTTCCTCCTGTGTCAACTAAACAAACAGTATTTTACATTATTCACTCAAACAAACGGTGCACTGCGATCTGTTTCACTGTAATAACTGTTTGAAACTTCAGTACCTGTTTCCAGACTTTAAATATGTATGTGGCCATGCGCCAAGAAACCTTAAATAACTAGAAAATCCATTAATAGTATTATAAAAGTGCATAAACATCTATACATAAACAATACTCGTGGCAATTCTTCACCTACTGAAAAATAAAGTACAAAAATATGAATACATATAAAAATATGAACTCATACCTAATACAGATTGTAGCACTACCACCTTCACAGTGAAAATAACCCAACAGTATTCACAGTAACGCCCTGAGACAGCATTAGGTCATTTCACTTTTTGTGATTCTCAACATAAAATTTACTCTTAAAAGGAGAAATAATAGGACAGCATGGTGGTTTAGCCGTTAGCACTGTTACCTCACAGTGAGAAGGTCCCAGGTGACCTGGTCCTTTCTGTGTGGAGTTTGCATGTTCTCCTCATGTTTGTGTTGGTTCCTGCTGGGAATTGGTGCCTCGAAGGCCGAGTCCACACTGCTCTGTGTTCGTCAGGAATGCGACACGTGGCCGTACATGAAAATATCTGCGTCCACATTAAAACCATGTTGATTTCTTCTTCGGCGTTTGGAGCGCGCTGTAGTGCAGAACAAACTGAAAGGGTGCGACATTTTGCCATCGTGTGGCAGGAGAGGCGCACTCTCAGTAACTCACCAACCGAAACACACAGAATGAGAGAGAGGAGGGAGAAACCATTAGGCTGTCCACTATACTAGAGCATGGAGGAGTGCATGTGGGAGTGCATTTGGGGATCCTCATGGATCGAGCCAAGGTTAGCTGGACTGCCACGGGGTTAACCACTTTGGAAATGGGTAAGGGACAGATGTACCATGGAGCCAATTTGCGACTGGGTGCCTGAAGGGGCAAAATTTGCTGGACAGGCCGGTAGCAGGGTGTTACAGAGCGATGCCTGTTGGTCGTCCTCAGATAAAGCTCTGAGGACTGCAACAGGGCCACCTGCGCCCACCGCCGGGCTGGGAAGAGAGTTGAATGGTACCCCTAAACACAGATGAATGGAGACATCTTAGTAGAGGTCATGGAGAGAGAGTTGTGGGCATATTCTGCCCAAATTAGATTGTTGCCCCAATTGTGAGGGTCAGAGGAGACAAGAATATGGAGTGCTGTCTCCAACTCCTGGTTGTACCACCCAGTCTGACCATTAGACTGAGGGTGATAACCAGATGTTAGACTGAGAGACGCCTCCAATTGTCTGTAGAACTCACTCCAGAACCATGACATGAACTGTGGTCCACAATCAGACACGGTGTCTGAAGGGAGCCCATGCAGATGGAAAATATCAGGTAATTTGTGGCGTGGGACAAAGTGCACCATTTTAGAAAATCAGTCTCCAATAAAGAGGATGCAGGTGAAGGACTGAGATGGGGGTAGCCCTGTGACAAAATCTATGGAAAGGTGGGACCACGGATGACACGGAATCAGGAGCGGCTGCAGGTGTCCGACTGGAGTGTTCCTAGAGGTTTTTGACTGGGCACAGAGTTGGGAAGCTTTGCAAAGGTCTCTTGTGTCTTTATTTAATGTGGTTTCGGATAAATTAAACCGATTCACTAAATCCGTGAGCGGTGCGGTGTGAGTGAGCAGGCACAGGGTGTGTGCTCTGATCCAGCTCTGAGAAGAATGCGGTGCATATTTTAAAAAGTAAATTACCACGCTGCTTCACATTAAATATGCAACAAGATGTTACTATCCACACAGAACATCAGTGCTGCGTTCGCTGTCTCATAACGCGGTGCCGACACGCACCCACGGGGAAAGTTTAAAAATATATATATTTCACTCTCCTTTCCTTCAAATATACACCAAAAGTGTTTCTGACGGATGGCGTATGTGATGAAAACTTCTTACCATAGTTTTTTCCACATAAATATGTGAATAGTTCTTCCGTGTGTGTTTCCTTCCTGCTCAGAGACTGTACAGGTGCAGAGCCAGGGGGTCGAGAGGTGGGAACGGCCCCCACTAACACCCTCAGAGTAAAAATCCACTTTTGAAGTGTAACCAGGTGGGAAAATGGTTACTGTGTGTTGTGATTTCTGAGTTCAGAAACAGTCGAGTGAGTGTACAATTGCAGTTTGGAATTTTGCTGTTGTGGCAGACTGTGGCCACCGGGTGGCAGTCGCGAGGCGCGTCATCCCTATTTATACCCCAGACACACTTGTTTTTGCTAGTTTTCGTCTGGTGCGCGACCATGTTTGATGGGTCGGTTCACGGACGGTGTGGAGCGCCCGTCGAGAGATTCCTAAGGTTTGCTGTGGCGTGTGTGCGCGGGTATCTGGGAGTGTGCGTCGGCCTCGTGTACAAGAGCAAGGAAACTGTGTGTAGAGGAGTGACGACAATCCCCAGCCAACTCGATGTGCGTGTTCATTTTGTCCGTCCCACTGCCGTATATTTTTTTTGTTGGTGTAATTTTACATTGTTGTTTATCAAATTGCATTTAATTAATTTTTTCTATTAAATATTCCAAAAAAAAAAAAAGCCACACCAGACCCGTGAATCATTGTGTCCCGGTTGTGGTTAATCTCACCGGTCACACAAGTTTGATACCAGGAGTTGGGTTTGGTGTGTAGCAAAACATTTTTTGTTGTTTAATTGGCAACATAGTGACTTGTTCACCTGAAAAATGCGGCAGTGGTGAAGAATTCAGGAGCTGGTGTTCAAGCCTGAGTGTTTCGGGGAGGAGCCATACCGCGGGATTCAACTGGAGGTGGTCCGAAGATTGCTGGTGCTTCCGGGTGGAAGAGACTTGGCTGTGGAAGAGACTCAGCTGTAGAGGATTCCAGCACGGACTTTGGCTGTAAATGGCAAGATTCGACAAGGCATCCAGATAGTGACTTTCTGCAAAATATCTTGTGTTGACGGTTGGACAATTTTTATTGATATTGGACTGTTATTGTTGTGTTTTTTTATGATGTCCAGTGAATCAGGTGATGAGGGTACTTCGAGTGATGCTAATGCTCAGATTGCTGAAGGTATGGGCGGGGCAACCGTCGTTAACAGGGACGTCACAGCCGAAATGCAGGCGCAAATGCAAGAACTCGCCAGATTGCGTGACAAGTTCACCAGGTTAAGCAATGAAGCAAGGACTCAGTTTTTCCACACGTTCCTATATATATGCACCGAGAGAACGGCAAGTCCAAGCATTTAGCGGGGATTGTGGTAAGGATGGGAGGTTGGTGGAGGAGTTCATTGACGAAGTGGAGAGGGTGTTAAGGTCCAGAGAGCAGTGTCCAGCAGAACAGTATGAGTACATACTGTCGCTGTTACGTGGTCCTGCGTTAGATGAAGTGCGACTGTGTATGGGCGGGCAGTCAGTGGGGCCAGATTATTTATCCTCCTACCTGAGAAATGCTTTTGGTGAAAAGCGCAACCCCACGCAACTTTTGCAGACCTTTTACAATCGTAAACAAGTAGATGGGGAAGATCTGCGCGACTACTCGCATGCACTCTCCCAGATTATGAGTTCGATACTGAAACAGTCAACCGATGTAATACCAAATGAGAAAATGGTACTCAGGGAATAGTTTATTGAGGGTTTAAGGGACGCATTTCTGCGTCGTGAGCTTCGGGAATTGGTTAGGGAAAAGCCAGATTCCAGCCTTCTAGATGTAAGAAATGAAGCCCTCTTATGGGAAATGGAGGATGGTAGATCCCATCATTCCAGAGTGGTAAAGAGTAACCACGTTACGTCTGAGGTTTCCGTTACACAGTGTTCCACCAGTTCCATTAACAATGATCAATCCACAGTACTGGACGGTGTCCAGAGGGCAGTAGCTCAGCAGGACAAGCAGCTAGCAGAGCTAACCAAAACACTAGCCAAATTAGCATGCGCTGTAAGTGAACTGAGTAAGCGTAATTCACCAACTACATATCACGAGCCTAGGCCACGGCCAAGGCTACTGCCGAAGTTCACACCAGATGGCCAGCCAATCTGTTTTAAATGTCGGGGCGTTGGACATATTGCAAAAAAGTGTCCGCAGACCTGAGTGAGTCTAAGTCCCCCAACCTGCGGGCCCTCGGGGGTACAGGAAAACTTGAACCCTCAGTTGTCTTGAGCCAAACAACTCGAGGGGAAGCTTCTGGCTCATCAAAAATTTCAGACAGAAGTAAAACTCTAGAGTGGGTAGTGGGGGAATGTAAAACGGTCGAGGTTAAACTCCGGGTGTTCCAGTGCTATGCCTTCTCGACACGGGTAGCCAGGTCAGTACAATATCTGAGAGTTTCTTCAAAGAACACTTGGCTGAAAAAGGGGAAGACATCTGCCCTGCATTTGAGTGGTTAAAGATCACTGCAGCCAATGGGTTGGAAGTGCCCTACGTAGAGCTCGATGTTGAGGTGATGGGCCAAACTATCCCAGAGCGAGGGTTTTTAATAGTTAAAGATTCTGCACAATCCGCCGCATTCCCAGGACTTGTGGGAATGAACACTGTCAAAAAATGTAGAGACCTAGTGCACCAGGAGTTTGACACCACCAGGGGGGGGAGACTTGACTCATGCTGGAGAGAGGTTTTTCATCACCTTCATACCGCAGATGTGGTAGATCGACCCTCTTTTGCTAGAGTAGCTGGCAGGGATGCAGTACATGTCCCCGCCTCATCAGTTGCTACGGTCATGGCCAGGGGGCTTCGTACAGCAAGGCAGAAGGGCTCTCTGTCTCTGTTGGAGCCTACGAGCCTGCCCTTGCCAGGAGGGTTGGTTGTAGTGCCAACTTTGGTTTCATCCGAGAGCCATGTTTTTCCTGTCCAAGTGATGAATCTGTCCGATGAAGACCTCTGGTTAAATTCAGGGACTAGATTGGGCTTACTGACACATGTTGATGGGGTTCAAAGTGATGAGACCTGTGAGGTGCAGTTTCAGAGAATTTCAGCAGACACCGAGGAAGTAAGTGTTGATAGACGTACTGAAGTAGCACCAAATGTACAGTCTATTTTGGACCAGCTAAACGTTGGTGGTAACTCAGAACAGCAGCAACAGCTCGCCTCACTGTTGGCTAAGTACTCTTTTGTATTTGCTACAGAAGACGAAGATCTGGGTTATACAGACAAAGTCCAACATGAGATCCACCTTACGGATGATGTACCTGTGGTGCAGCCATACTGGCGGATACCACCTACCCAATATGGTGAGGTCAGGGAACACATTGGCAAATTGTTGAGAAAAGATGTCATCCAAGAGAGCACTAGTGCTTACGCTTCACCCATAGTGCTTGTGCGGAAAACAGATGGCTCACTGATACTTTGTGTTGATTACAGAAAGCTCAATGCAAAGACCAGATGTGATGCTTTCCCGCTTCCAAGAATTATAATAATAATAATAATAATCTTTATTTGTATAGCACCTTTCATACAACATTGCAGCTCAAAGTGCTTCCCAGTACAAGAAAAGCATTAAAAAGAACATAAGAATATTTAAAAACATGACAAGAGAAAAGTAAAACAACATTAAATTTAAATTTAATGTTAAATTAAATTTAAATTTAATAAAGAAGAGGATATGGGTACTGGACTGGCCTGCCTGCAGTCCTGACCTGGCTCCAATAGAGAATGTGTGGAGAATTTTGAAATGAAAAATGCAACAAGAACAACCCCCGTACTGTTGCAGACCTGAAGACGTGTTTGCAGGAAGAATGGGACAAAATAACACTTTTCATTGCTTGGTATCCTCAATGCCAAGATGTTTTTTAAGTGTTGTGAAAAGGAATGGCAACATTACAAAGTAGTAAATGCTTTAGTGTCCGAGTTTTTAAAAAAAAAATGTGTTGCAGGCCTTAAATGCAGGAATGGATGAATATTAACAAATGAAATGAAGTTGACCAGAAAAAAACCCATTAAATATCTTTGGTTCATACTGTCTGCAATGAAACATAAGTCAAAGAAAATGTAAGAATCATTGTTTTTAAAAAAAATTTATTTGCATTTTCCATACCATCACAACTTTTTCTGATTTGGGGTTGTAAATAAAAAATGTCTTGTTTGTAGATGTACTGCTTTGTATGTGACAACACAGTTTTCAGTGATCACTAGGTAATAAAATAATGGTAAAAAACATTAACCCAACTCAACTTGATTTTTTATAAATTGATATTCAGGAGTGCACCTGAAAGAAATTATGTAGTTATATAACATAAAAGAAAATTATATAGTTTTAATGATGAAACGTAGTCTCAAATTTTACTTAATTATACGCATTTATAAATATTAGACATTTAATAGCTTCACATGAGTTTTAAAACTTCACACATTTGCACAATATTGTATGTACACAGTTACAATATCCAGTTGGCTAACAAATTTGCAAATACAATACATTCATTCATTCATTTTCTATACCCACTTACTCCAATTAAGGGTCACGGGGGGGGGTGCTGGAGCCCATGCCAGCGGTCATTGGGCGAGAGGCGGGGTACACCCTGGACAGGTCGCCAGTCCATCGCAGGGCCACATACAATACAATAGCTACAAAAATTATATTGTCACTTACATTGTTTTATTGAGTTTTTAAAAATAATATATATATATATATATTCTTCCAGCTTCTCCGTTTTTGCTTGGGGTCACCACAACAATCTGATATGGATCTGCATGTTGACTTGGCGCAAGTTTTACGCCAGATGCTCTTTGTCACGCAACTCCACATTACATGGAGAATGGGCACAGATGGTCTTGAACCAGGAACCTTCTGTTTGGGAAGAAAGTGCACTGACCAATTGGTCACCACACTGCAATAATAATAATAATAATAATAATAATAAATTCTTCTTCTTCTACTACTATTACTACTGCTACTTATTATTATTATTATTATTATGATTATTGTTGTTGTTGTTGTTGTACAGATATAGCTGTCTCAGTAGTGCTCATTTATCATCTCAGACACATTACTGTACCAAGATAGGACATCATCATTGAATTCAAAATACAATAATTATATTAATACTGAACAAGGCATTGTACAAATCTTTAAAATCAAATCTGAATATTTGGTTCAGTTGTTAAGGGCAAATTAATTTCAAACATAATGGTTTACATAAACAGACATAAAATAGACCCAAAACGGCATAAAATATGCCTTTTTGCAGCTATGGCAACAAATATTATTGATATAAACAAATGTTAATCAGGCTAGAAAAATATTGTTTACTTTGGTTTAATAGTTTCCTTGTTTTAGCTCATTTATTAATTTTTTTTTGACTGGTTATGGGTTTCAAATCTCTGTTTCATACTTGAAACAGATGTACTGACATCATGTTTCAAATGTTTGTGGAAATAAACTTAAACTGTACAATCATAATGTGTTTTAATGATTTTGTTTGATTCATTTTGATGCTGAGGCGACTGTGACTAATGCAACAATAAAAGAGAATCAAAGAAATGTGTTTGACTTTATCATTAATTCACACAAGCTGATAAAAATACAGTACATTTTGTGTCGGAAAAAGGAAAGCGTGTATGAAGAAAACCCAAATCCGCTTTATAAATAAAAGTAAAAGCTCCATAGTGAGTTCAAAGAATCTGAGGACTGGCTGAGGGACCGAGCGTTGGCCGCCTGCAGCCCTCATCAGAAGCCAAACAAAGTCACTATGAATCATCGGTGAAAAATATGGGTGCTGACGTACAGGCCTGTCAATCTGTGAGCACGGCAGACATCAGAACAGGCCGAGCAGCCAGACGTCAGGTCTGCCTGTTTACTGATAACACATGGACACATGCACACAGGCCATTCATGATCCAAACACACACACACACAGACGGCACTCTGACAGCACAACGCTCACGCTACACATTTTAACAGCTGTTACTTTTTACCCCCTATGTGGTTATATTTCATAATTAAAATGCTCTGTTTAAAAGAATACATTTGTCAAATTTTACCTTGTTCAGCACTGCAAAAAATAAACATTAAAAAAAGAAAAATCACAACAACAATTTCACTCAAACAGTACACTGTGATGTTCCCAATAATTATCAATATTTAAAATTCATACAAACTCTATTACAATATTAATGCTACTCTTGAGATTACTGTATCTTATCATTCTAACACTTATCATTTTAAAAATCACTGCAAGTGTGTCGGCAAAATTATAAAAAAATGTTATTGAGCGTCTAAATCCAGTAATTCCACTACTTTCACTTTTTTATACATTAGCACCACCTAGTGTCTGTCTGTCTGTCTGAGGTCACATCTAACAATTATTAACAAATACAGGAGGTCAAAGGACAGTGTTTGATGTGAAAAGAAACATGCAATAAATAAATATGAAACTATAATGAAAAAGTCTTTGGAGAATGTTCTAATAAACATTTTAGTGTGCAAAACTGACATGTAATTCACAGAAAACCACTAAGTGCTGCTGTTGTACAAGTAAAAGATTCCACAAGTCTGCAGCTGTCCTGCAGTCTGACAACTGTTGGACAAGTAATGGTTTGTGGTAAAAAGACAAAAAAGAGAGACATTTTTACATAAAGATACCAGCTAAATAAAGGCAGTGCTGCAGGGGTTTCAGTACCAGGTGTTCTATACGAACAGCCCCAAGAGCTTCTGCTGACTATTTGTCAGTATCACAGGCAAAGAAGAGAAATTCAGTTTCATTCATCAACTAGAACCACTCGGAGAGCGCAAACCTCCGCCACGCCGTAAGCTCCCACACACATATTACTATGTGCCCTGCTATAGAATTCCACAAGGCAAAGTAGTCCTATATTTTTTAAACATTTATATTTGGATTCTGTGACCCTGAAAACCTAGCACGAGTCCTTGGAATCACATTGATATGATCTGTTTGGAAGTTATGCATGAAAAACGATATTTCCATAATGGCAGTTTTCTTCTGGATCTAGTTTACTAACTATTAAAGATAGCTCAAATCTGTTTGCACTTTAGTGAATTTGCATTGTCTCAGGAACACAATGGTGTTTGTTGAAAGTCTCTAGCACTATTAGTTATCTCACAGGAACGCGATATGTGCACGGCCCCTGCTAAAACCTTTTTTCATATCAACAGATCCAGAAGAATGAGGAGATCCAGATGAAATGTAGGTGAATGTTTGCCCATGGGATCCTCTCCAGGCACAGGGAACTTGAACTGTATCTGATGGGATTTCAGAATTATAAAACTTTTAAAGATGTTAAATGGGGTTTTCAATGTTAAAATTGAAAGTGATGTCAAATCTGGATTCTGGATCAGATCCGGATGAAACTTGGTATGGTGATGGAAGTTGCCACTG
>OMMV01212082.1:4290-16541 GCA_900302635.1 Chatrabus melanurus | reverse complement strand
ATTTATTGATTGAGTTGGATATTAATCTCTACCAAAATGGTTTATGCTGGCATTATCATTGGGTTCTCAGAAGTCCGTCTGCTGGAAAAGAACATCTCCACATTATGGGGGACTGAACTGCCTTGGCGGAGGTTTGCGCTCTCTGAGTGCTTTCTAGTTTGTGAATGTTTTATGGTGGTTCTTGTGGTGATATTTTTCAGGTTGTGTAGATAAGTGATTGTGGTGTTAAAATGCAGAGAAGCAATATTCGGCACCATGAGTGTAAATTGTACCGTGACTTTTGCCTGTTCATGGCAGCTGTGGATGGTTATAAATATAAAGTAGTGCAAGAAGGAGTCACTCTTTTCAAGGGTTTCTGTTTCCACCTACTGGTGTGTATGTATATGACATGTAAAAGTCTAGTCTGCAATTATAAGACAACCCCTTATCTTTCACATGTATTTCCAGAAAAAACCTTATAGCGTATAATTATATCTTATATTATGCCATATATCTTATATTCAGGCAAATACAGTATTATGGTTTCCTCCATCTGTCAAGATTCTAAAACTGGCAACAAGCCGTGTTACGTTTCGTGATATAAACCTTGTTTAAGTGACTTCTGTCATAATTGTTCCAACCACACAACAGTGCCCCAAAACAGTTTTTCATACCCATGGCAGTGCTTAGTTTTGAAACTGTGAACATGGACAAAACAAAACCGTGCCAAAACAAGGACAAGGCATAGAAAACTATAATTTGGCGGGTGTTATTTTCTGCACAAGCAATGGCCGAGTGCTCCCACTACTGAGCGTGTCTATACTATTGCCAATATTAGAACCTGAGCTTTGGTACCAATGCAAAAACCATGTATCAAAGGACTGGTGCCCAATACCCTGATGATTCATAGTGGCTTTGTCTTACCTTTAGCAGGGTTTACACTAATCCCAGACTTGTAGAGATTCTCCTCGTTGCTCCAATCCCTGTTCCTTTGAACAGTTCTTATCCCATTCAGCAGCACCAGTCCTGTGCAGAGACACAACAGTACGGCTCGGCAGCCTCTAGTCCTCAACCTGACATACAAGGTTCTCGCGCCAGCAGCAACCAGTAAGCAAAAGCCTACACTGGGGATGTACAGTACCCTCTCCGCAATCACGAAGCCTACATAAAAGAATAGGTTGGTTGCGGGGATGAATGGCAATGAAAGGATGCCTAAGGAGAATAGTACTGAATTTTCTGTCGGGGGCAGGGATGTCCGCTGAGGGTAGAGATGAAGTTCAGCGGACCCATTCAGGATGGTCTTTGGCAGCCCCTGGTCTGAGTTTGTGTTGTGGCTTGTGTCAAAGGTATGATAGTCATTCCCGTTACTGGTTGACTTCCCATTGGCAACTTGGTTTTTCCCATTGGTTTCCTTAGCTGTGTATGTGGCACCACGGAGACCAAATAAAGCTAGAAGGACAAATCCAAAGTAAAAGGCAACAGTGTGAAGGTTCCTCCAGTCAGCCACGGACTTGACTAATGGCACGGCATCCATAGACCAATCAAAGCTAAGTTTGTCGGGGCAAAGAAGGAGCCAGGCATTGGCAGCGGGCAAATGGAGGAACGTCAGCATTCGCGTGAGAAAATGTGGCGAGTCGGCTGCAGGGTTGTCAGAGTTGGAGAAGTTGGGAGGCTTATTTCCCATCCAGTAGAGTCGAGCCGACAGAAGGATCCCTCCCCAGGAAGCGAGCACACCGAGACTCAGCAAAACGCTGATGTTCTTTTTCTGAAAAAGGAAAAAGTTTCACACTCAAGAAAAGCAAATAGCTCAACATTTTTGTCCAGACAACCTGAAAGAGGGCCCTATCTTCCGCCTGGTGCAAAGCAGCGCATATTGAAGCGCAAGTGTCGCTTGTATGTGCAACGGAACTGAAATGAGAACAACGATTAAATGAAATAAAAGTCAACACTAATGGGAGAAATACAAAACATCACCTTATTAATTCACTGCTACACCTCAGGGAGCTGTGGTGGTTGCTCTCCAACCTGCATGCTTTAATGCATTATGCACAGATCCATTAACTCGCCAGACAACCTCTCACTTGAGTCCACTGTCAAAATAGCAGTTAGTGACGGCCGCGTCCAAAAATTTTCAACATGTTTAAAATTCCTCACCGGTTGCCGACGTACCTACATTGGAGACCAATAGAGAAAGTTAATCTCCGCTACGACCAAGTTCCCTCCGCTATAGCCTCTGTTAGCATCAGCTAACTGAGGTTCCTGGTGCGATCATCCACGTTGGCTAACGTTTGGGTGCTGCGTCGCCCTGCCTGCTCAGAATCACTGGACTGGTGTGTCGACCCCCCTCTCCCGCACGTTAATACGTTGGCAAAGGTCCCGCTTGTTCTAACGGAGCGTTGGCTAACGCCCCGCCTCCGCTGGGCTCCGCTAGCGCCGCGTTGTGGAATGCCGTGCTGCGTTTGAGGTTCGCTACTAAACTCCGGGAACGTGATTTTGCTGACGTTTGGCCACTTTTCTCTCCTTTTCCCTGCGTTCACCAACCGCTGGGGTAAACGCCATAGTGTGGCTGCGGCTTATGGTAAATGGAACAACCATTCCGACTCTCTTTTACTGTGCTTTCGCCGTTGTACGCGTAATGCACTTTGGTGCAGACGTGAGCTTTCGTTTTCCGTACTGTGTGCGATTTGTGTCTGTAACGTCCGCTTGTTTTTTTCTTGGTTGTTATGCTTCTTAATGATATGTTACCAACATCTGTGTTCAATTCAGTTTCGTGGTCTTATTATGGACTATTATGCAGAGTGTATGCGCATCATAAACCTGCTTATGTAAGGCGCGTCTGACTGTTGCGGGGTTTTTTTTATGGATTTTCGACCAGGTTTTTGGTGGCCCCTGTCCACACCTCATTTTCAGACCAACACCACGTCGCGCGGAAACGAGCAATGACACCCGCACTGGGATGGCCCCAGTTAGAACCAGGTGGAAGATAGGGCCCTGCATCTTAAAATTCTACTCCTGTATTTGTAATTTCAGTTCAGTGCAGAAACGGAAACCAGAAAGCGATTTCTGAAATGCTTTTGACAGCTGGCAGTGCTGCTTTGCAATATTGGCAAATGTCTTCACATTAGAATGCAACACATCCAGGAACAGTGCCATGGGGTTTCCACAGAGAAATGATGAAATATGACAGATTAAAACCAATGAAGGACACTTTGGGAGGTGAAAAGCCGTACTGAGTGTCACATTTGGTCAGCACCAACATGAGCGTTTCAGTCACGTTACGTCAATCATTGGAATAGAATACGACAAATTCATACAGATCTGTGACGTGGTGACTCTGGTTCTCCCAGGAACAGTTTATATGCTGTAAGGCATGTTTATATAAAAACATATGTAAAATGTTTTCTCAGAAAATCTATGCTCGTTTAAATATAAATGCCCGAGTACTTCACAATCCCCTCAGCTATTTAGTCCAACTTTGAAGTGCTTTCCTCCTAAATGTTTCCTTCAGCTTTGGACGGAGTGTGACTGGTAATCAGCTTACGACTCGCTCTGCCGCTATGTAGATGTGGCTTACATCTCGTAAGAGTATTATATCAGCAGCAGGATCACAATTAAAGATTCTCTGTCATGAAACAGTTTCAAAAAAGTGTGACAAAGTTGAGTGATGTAAAAAAAACAACTTTATTTCAGACCAGGGACAAGGTAAAGTCAAACACAAATAATTAGTCCAAGCATAAGGAGAGTCCAAATCCAGCAGGCGTTACTCAACAAGGAGTCCAGGCTAAGTTTCGGTACCACGGTTATTTTGCGACAGTGTCCAAAGGGGTGCAGCAAAGGGATACATAGATAAGCAGGCAGCAGGTCATTCACAAAGATCAGTCCAAAAAAAAAAAAAATACACAACATCCTTTAAGGTACAGGCTAAACTCGGAGGTCAGGGACGTAGCGATGATCAAACAAAACCCACAGAAAACTGGAACACTAGAAATACTCAGAAGAGACACTTAGAACATGAAGAGAACACAAGAAAGCGGGATGGAACCACGGCGATCTGGCGGGGGACACGAGGGTTCAAACACCTTATAAAGGGAACGCTCATCAATCAACGGCAGAAGTGCGTGAGCAAGAGGGCTTGGAGAATAAAACCGGAAAAGCCAGCACATGAGGGAACTAAGCAGCCATAAATAATAACAAATGGCCCGAATCACAAGGAAACCAATATCAACCCATGATGACTGAAGTGACGTGAGGGAAGACGCAGAAGGTGTGAAAGAAAAAGCGCACCAAACCGAAAGTTAACTAAAAGGAAAATAAAGGCAGAGAAACTACCACGGTGCTCTGTGGAACACATAACCAGGAAACGCGGTGGGGGACGAAAGAGAGAGAGAGAGAGAGAAGATAAAAGGCGCGGAGGACAAACTGCTGACACAAGGAAGGCCGCAGGGAGTGATGAGGGGAAAACTAAAGCCACAATAGAACCCAGGGAAGAAACCAGTGCTGTGGGAAAATAAACAATGGCAGGGAGACCGGTGGAGTGCTCCAAGAGAGAAGTAACAACAACTAAAGAAATGTTGCGCCACAGCACGCACACGCCTGTGACACATTAGTCACTGACTCCTACAAAACAGAGAAAAGCTTGAGAAAGAAAAACAGACCGAAAATCAGTATTTGCACATTTTATGCGTAAAGAGAAATAAATATCTCTAAAGTTGTGGTTTGTTTTCATTCAAAAATGTCAAGTGCACTGTAAGCACTGTATCATGTATCAAACCCAACCATGATCGACCTGGATCATTACATCCCCGGAGCCCTTGTACTGTGAAATAGAAACAGTTTTCTTTTAGCAGGTCCAGGAGGAATTAAAGCTGTGCTGCACTACGTGCAGTTGTGGTTAGACGTTCAGCTGACTTCAATGGGCGTGTTTGTGTTGATACGTTATCAAGGAGAGGAATCCAGAAGGTCAGATGGTGGTAGATTTTGCAATAAGGGTGAAAATGGCTGTGGTGAATACTTATTTTAAGAAGGACAAGCACAGGGTGACGTACAAGAGTGGAGGAAGGTGCACGCAGGTGGACTATGTCCTATGCAGGAGCTGCAACCTGAAAGAAATTGGAGACTGTAAGGCGGTGGCAGGGGAGAGCGGCGCTAGACGGCATCGGATGGCGGTTTGTGGGAGGACTTTGGAGGTGAAGAAGAGGAAGGACCAAGGATCAAATGGTGGAAGCTGAAGGAGTGAGACTGACATTTTTGTCTCACTTCATTCAGGGAGGAAGTGAGACAGGGACTGGATGGACGTGAAGAGATGCTGGACATCTGGACAACTACTGCAGAAATGGTGAGGGAGACAGCCAGGAAGGTACTTGGTGTGACATCTGGACAGAGGAAGGAAGACAAGGAGACTTTGTGGTGGTATGAGGAAATACAGGAAAGTATAAAGAGGAAGAGGATGGCGAAAAATAATTGGGATAGTCAGAGATCATCAATTCAAACAATTGTACGTAAAGTTATTGGGAGGTGTTGCTACTTTACCAAGGTCTGGAAGAAGACCCAAGCTGTCACTATCACTACTACTACCAAGCCTCATGCCATGAAGGCATGGAGGCTACACCCACCAGTCCCTTCCAGGCACCACAGTCCTCAGCAAGTGTGACTGCGTACTCCAGAGTGAGATTGAACTGGGCAAGGTCCTTTTTGATGACGTTTAGCCAACGGGTCCTTGGTGCCATTCTGGATCTTCACCAACCTGCAGCCTTCAGATCAAAGTTAAGTATGTTAGCAGTGGGATGATTGGATGGGAGGTGGCAAATGTGCCCAAACCAACAGAGCTGGCAATGGGCGTGGGCTCGAAGTATGAATGGTTGCTGTGTGCGCCATCTAAGCTCGTCGTTGGACATATGTTCAGTCCATCAGATGGTACAAAGAGCCTTAGACTCAAAGCCGCTGAGCAGTTTGGCGACAGTCTTTGGCAAAGGCCAGGTCTCTGCTCCATACAGTAGCACAGACAGAACAGAGTCATTGTAGACTCGGAGCTTTGCCTGGTGGCTGATGCTGCGTTGAAGCCAGAGTGGCTTCCAGAGAGACCTCATGACCTCATGTCACCATCAGGTGGGAGGAAATTGGTTTGGATGGTCACCAACCACCAAGGCACTGGCCTGCCATGAACTGGCAGCTGCTAGAACACCAGTGTCACTGTCTACATTCAGGTGAGTTTTACATCTCAATGGACTGAGGGACCACCCCCAAGAAGGAAGCCCCTGCTCCAAAATCAAAACCTCTACTAAACTTCTACTAAAGTTTGCAGATGACCACATGGACAGAGGGGGAAAAAAATCCTTCTGGAGGAATGTTTTATGGTCAGAATAAACAAAGATTGGGTAATTGGACGCAGTGATCGGAGGTATGTTTGAAGGAGTAAAGATGAGGCATTTAACCCCAAGAACACAGTACCAACTGTTAAACTTGGTGGTGGTAGCATCATGCTCTGGAGCTATTTTGCTGCCAGTGTAATTGAGGCATTGGAATAATGAAGGAGGACTATCTCAGAATTCTTCAGCAAAACCTCAAACCATCACTCCGATGGGTGAAATATGGACACAAGTGGGGGTTCTAACAGGACAATGATCCCAAACACACATCAAAGGTGGTTATGCAATGGATAAAGCAGGCTAACCTTGAGCGTTTGGAATGGCCTTCCCAAAAGCCTGACACCAAACCTATCAAATATTTCTGGACTCTGCTTGAAAGCCAGGGCCATGCCAGCTCTACCAATTCTGCCAAAAAACCAAACCAGATCTCAAAGATCTAACCAGAACTCAGCCAGAACCTTATTGGCGATTACCATTAGAAGTCCTATATCGGCCCAATTGCAGCTGGTGCTTTTCCTCAAATTCCACATCATGAAGTGGATGAGATTCTAGAACTCCCCCTGGATGGGGGATGCCAGTCCAACGCAGCTTACTTCCCTAGCCAAGGTTGGTACCCATTTACAGCTGGAAGACTGGAGAAAATGCAGATCAAATGTCTTGTTGCAGGACACAGAAAGGTGGCGCGACCAGGAATTGAACCCAGGTCTATATATTGGCAACCCAACCCTTTATCCCATTGAACTACCTGCGCTACGATGTTTACCGCAAGAATCCGGTTAATATGAAAGTAGGTAAGGATCCTTCAACAAAATATTAGGTGTGCTCTATGTATATTTTTGACCCTTTGTTGAGTTCAGAAAACCCAGGTCAGGTCATGTCTGGGAGCAGGCGTTAGTGCTGTGCGTCGCCGCATCCACCACACTGAGGAACTGCCTGGTCCTTGAAGGCAACCACCCAGGCAGTCAACTATCAACCAGTCCATCCCCACCTCCCGAAGGCAGCCATCTGTGTGCCATAGCTTGCAGAAATCCCAAAACGAATTAAAACCTCTGCAGCACATTAGAAGCCAATATTTCCATGATATTGATGCATAAGATGCGTGTATGTAAACTTCTGACCATAACTCCATGTTGTAATAGTTCGTTGTTGACTTTGATCTAACTGATAATTACCAGCACCGCCTCCATAATTTCAAAGCGTTGATCCATTGCAGAGCTAATTTGACTTTTACAGAATCTCCAAAGCCAGCTTACATGACTGAAGTAGTAATTTAGATTTTCTGTATAATTCCCCCTAATTAAGCACAATAAACAGATAAAAATCTTTTTAAAATCCACAGTGCCAAAAAGACAAGCTTTCATTTGTCTCACTAATTACATTTTGAGAGCATTCCTTAATTACCCCCTGAAAATGAATACGATCTTGCGTACGCCTTCTCATGTCCTACAGGGAAAGTACGAGTTAGGGGATAGAGTAAGAGCTTCAGCGTCAATTAGGCCGACCTAGCGGCTCTAGTTAAAGTGGATAAAGCAGGTTTCCCTCAAAGTTAAAACAGCCTAAGAACATGTCTACTTACCGAAAGTCGCTTGTCAAGAGTAAAAATGAAGAAACGTCACTTCGAGGAGCTCTCTGAGAAAGCGTGAGGAAAAAAAAAATTTGTATATTGATTTGGATGTTGAAAGCTCGCACACAAAGAAAACCTTTTGCAGAAAAAGGCGGTGGGCTTATTGATGAATGGGGCCATATTGCCTGTCAAGGGAGGAAACTGAGAAATCCAATTTTGCTTGGTATCAGAAGATGAGCTAATTCCTGCAAGAGAGTCGTTTGTGGCGTTTAGGTGAATGAGCTTCATTTTACTCCTGACCGCCTTGTCTGTTTGTAAATTGTTCCTTAATTGACTTCCCGATCGATCACAGACACACGCAACTCAAACACCGACAGTGTTCGAGCGGAGGTTGGTTCTACTTTTCCAATGGCGTACGGCCATGAGTTGACGCACTCGGCAACAGACGCTTTTGAACTCTATTCGGCACCCAATTTCTCCTGTGTCGGTGTCGGACAATGAAGCAATTGTGAGTGTACAGAAAATTTGCCATTCCATTCATTTTAAGCCCCCGTTTTCACGTTCACACATACGCATCCCCGGATGGTCACGGTTCGAAACCTTGTCTATACCTTGGAAAAACTTGGAGACTGATCAGGTCTGGGAGCATGCGTGGGTGCCGTGCGACGCTGCGTCCGCCACACTACGGAACCGCCTTGGGTCCTGGATGGCAACCACCGAGGCAGACGACCGGTCTACCTCCGCCTCTCGAAAGTAGGCATCTATCTGCAGCAGCCAGGTAAAACGTGGGTGTCCCCTTAGCCCTCTCCAGCCGCTGGGGTCCTCAACACTGAGGCGCCTGCGTGCTGGATCGTACCCAGAGAAACGTACCACATTGCCAAGATGTTGTAGCTGACGTTTCCTCACAATGCAAAAAGATACTCCTCATCTGAGGCTCACCAAGTAACCATTTGGTTGACACAGTCATTCCAGCGGTACCCAAGGATCCGCTGAAGAGACCTAGTATCAAAGACATCTAGTCGTCGCCTTAGGTCACTGGTTAAGGCGCAGTCACACTATGACGTTTGGGCCAGTAACCGTTGAATGATGTGATAGTGAGAGAAAAGTGGCCACACGTCGGTGAAAATCACATTCCCGGAGTTTGGTAGCGGACCTCAAACGCATCA
This sequence comes from Chatrabus melanurus, assembly GCA_900302635.1. Lineage (NCBI taxonomy): Eukaryota > Metazoa > Chordata > Actinopteri > Batrachoidiformes > Batrachoididae > Chatrabus > Chatrabus melanurus. Next base: position 7,467 of record OMMV01212082.1, on the reverse strand, counting down.
CAGCTTTACACGTTTGTAGCAGAGGCAGCGGTTATCCAGCACTCCATTATAGCAAGCGGGACTGTTGCCAAAGTGGAAACGTTTGAGAGAGGGGTTCGACGCACCGCTGTCGAGTGATTCTGAGCAGGTAGGCGAACCAACGCCCACACGTTAGCCGGCGAACACGGTCGCACCAGTAACTCAGGGTTTTGGAGGCTGTTCGCACCGATACCCCAGGCTAGCAAGGGCTACCACACGCAACGTGCATGTAGCCATGATCTACGCCGAAAAATTTTCGACGTGTCGAAAATGCTGGACGCAGTCGCTGTTCATCAGCGAACGCCGCGGAACGCCACCGGAGGCTACGGATCACCGATGTGTGCAAATACTTTGGCCCAAACGCCACGCTGTGACTGCGCCTTCAGCGTCCAAGTCTCACAACCATACAATAAGACAGGAAGCACTAGAACCCTCCAGACTTGGACATTCATTCAAGTCTGAATGCGCCACATGGCCAAAATGTCATAGCCGAGCTTCCCGTGAAACTAGGATATTCCGTCACTGTGCCGTGGGTCTTGTTTTCATCATAGTCAGCTTTTCAAGATGTTTGAAAAACAAAATTCCTTCGCAAACTTTTGACATACTTTGGTCGTCCATTGCAGTTCCGTGGAGCCTGTAATGTTGTACATGCCGCGACGTCACCGGGAGGTTTTCCAGAAGCGCTAAGTTTGTGCTAAAGTTATACAAACGGCTGACTTGCAGTTGTTTTCCCCACACGTAACACGGTTCAAGTCATTAAACCATGCAATAGATCACATTAGTGGGAAACCGCGATCTTGACACGCTGGTTTGTCACATTTACAGGCGTGACTGTGTGGGATGTATATCTGTGAAAGTGAGAACAGGGCTTGATGCGGGGTTTTTGAAAATTTCACAAACCCAAGACCACATCCTCAAATTACTTGTTTTTTTCTGTCCAAGTGCAAGTCAGTAATATAAAACAGAAAAAAGAACATCATATTTAAAAATTTGAACTATAATAACTGACATTTTTCCATTAAACCAATTAAAAACTGAAGCAATTCTTTTTCCAGCGCTAATGCCTTCTGGTTTCTGCTGATGGTGCATTTGACAGGAGCATAGGCAGATCCATGACTTGCATTGAGAGCGTCGACTTTGACAGAGCGACCTAATTACCCCCACAGTTCTCTGACTGCTGCTGGCACTGAGAGCTGTAATGAGACGGGTCAAAGGTGGCGACCTGTCACAGAGTCCAAGGGGTCGGGTGATCGAAGCAGGGGCGGCACGCAGTGTTAACTCGGCATTCGAATAGCTTCCTGGTTGAGTAGTGCAGAAACATCAGCAGTTCTGGAAGGTTCAGCACAACACGGGGTTCCTTAACAATCTGGAACACGTGTCCTGCGTCTGGTTTATATTAGCTGGTCAAAATGTCAAAGGCCTTGTGTCACGGCAGTTGCTTAAAAGTTTGTTGCTTTCAAATATCACGCGAGGTCAATGAGTTTGACAACTGTAATAATCCGGCGCCGTCGTCCTACTTTCCCAGCTCCATTGAAATCACCACACTCATGCAGCCAGTCGCACCTGGTCAGCATTAACAATTACAGACGCTTTGAATTCTCTCTGTGCTGTTCAGTTCTGTCTCCTCCCACAATTAAACTGCTTATTTTTGTTATCTGTTCTGATTAATGTCTATGTGGTTCTGTGTAAGTCTTATTTGCATTTTGTTTTCTTGCAGCCTTCTTAATATTCTGCTCTTTGTTCCCCGATTTTGTTTATAAACTTCAGTTTGGTTTCTGAGACCATTTTGCTCTTCCTCCCTTTGTAATACTGCTGCAACTTTGTTTAAAACATAAAAGAACGAGACTTTACTGTCACCGTATTTCCGTGCAAAACAATAAGTGTGTTTTTTGATTGATCGATTTAGGATAAATGAAACGCGATTCACTAAATCCGTGCGCGTCTCCTGTCGCGGTGCGCAGGACTCGCTGCGCTCTCATTCGGCTCATTCGCTCTCATCATTTTCATGCGGCGCATTGCGCTGCGGTTGCATTCGGCACACAGCACAGTGCATGTTTAAAAAGAACATTAACACGCTGCTTCGCATTAAATACCCAACAAGTATATTTATTAACGCAGAACATCAACAGTCCGTTTCAGTCTGGCTGGTGCGGTGCCGACTCGCACCCGCGGTGAAAGTTTAAAAAAATAAAAATAAATTCACTCTCCTTTCCTTCAAATATACACCAGGTGTGTTTCTGATATATGGCGAATGTGATGTAAACTTCTTACCACAGCGCTTTTCACATAAGTAAATGAGTTCTTCCGTGTGTTTTCTTCTTGCTTACAGAGACTGTGCAGGCGCGTAGCCAGAGGGGCGAGGGGTGGGAAAGGCCCCCCCCAACCCCCTCAGAATAAAGATCCACTTTTGAAGACATTTTATGTTTTTTTGCACATAATAACAATACTGTTAATAATATAATAATAATGAAAATATTTTTATTTTTGTAAGCCAATTATACAGTTTTGGCCTCCTTAAATATTTATATTTATATATTTCTCGCGTTTGTGTCTAAACCTTTTTTCAGGAGGTTGGTGAATGACGATTTCAAATGACTAAGTGGGGCGGAGGGAAAAATTTTTTTTTAACACTATGCCCTTGGCTTTTTCCAGTTGCTGGGCTCAACACTGAGGCACCTGCTTGGTGGATCATGAAAGAGAAATGCGTCACATGGCCAAAAGTCGTAGCTGATGTTCCCTCAGAATGCAAGTGCTTCGCCTCACCTGAATCTCCCTAAGTAAGTCTTCCTTTGACACAAAGTCGACAATGCCAGAAGAACAGCATCTCCACTCGCCTGGAGGAGTTCAGCCCCAATACCATGGATTTCCCCTCTCTCAGCTGTTTCACCACCTTTGCATCCTGACTAATATTTGGTGGTTCGTAGTTGACTAGAGGATCAGCCTGGGCACTGGACATGTCTAACATCCTGGCAGGAGGATCAGCCTTAAGGGCCTTTCACACTGGACGCGCATTTTGCCGCTCTCACCGCGTACCAACGCGCAAAAGAGGCGGAGTCTAAAACTACGTCACTATCTGGCTGTTCGAGAGTCCGGTGAGCAGCGCCGAGATCCGCCATGATGGATTCCTCGCATCAAAAAGTTTTAGCACTAGCTCTGCTA